>WJFA01002281.1:0-16635 GCA_009870155.1 Pseudobourletiella spinata | reverse complement strand
AGAGCTTATTCGCACTTGGTTACTTTTATGTAAAAGTTCTACTGCACACATTTTTAGTCAGGACGATTAATAGTTGTCCGCATACTTTGGGACAAGGTACCTACTTATTATTCCGCCGCTTTGCTGTGATAATTATACACTCCTCTGTGTTGTCTAAGGACAGTCGTGTCCAAAAATCCCGGCAAAGGCGTGGTAGCGGCGCTTACTAGGGGCTTAGAACTTATTCAGGGCGGGCCCATTGCTCGGGAAAGAAGAATAAAAATTGTTATTACTTTTGTGAGTGCTTCCGTACATTTTACTGCTGAAGTTGGCTGGGCAGGATAGAGGAGCACGATAGGGGACGCTAAGTTTTTTACGGTCAAAACTAAAATTGAAGTGAATTTTTTCCCCTTTCCAGCATCAGTACAGGGCCTTATGGGAACTACGAGCGACGTTAGAGGAGGAGGATTGGGCTGCTGCAAATAATCCTCCGAAAGTGCAGCGAATGCCGGGAGGCCCCTCATTAAGCCCCACCATTCCTCCTAAAGAAGATACCCAAGCTCTTCTTGCATCTTCAGTATCCTATTCGACGGAACAATCGCCTGGTACGTTGCCCTAATATTTTTTCATGAAATATAAGAAAGCAAAAAAAAAATCACCAATGGAGCACATTTAGCGTTTCATGCACTTTTCTGTAACGTTAATTCCTTAACTACGCCAGCAAGTGCTTTATTGAACACGAGAATGCATTCGTTTGACTATCTTTAGATCGGGACGCCCTGAGCAGTCATACCACTTCGTTTGAATCGAACACTGAACCAATTCTCGTAGAAGAGCAGGGACCAAGTGGGAATCCTTATAAAGATGTGTTTCATCACTTGGGACCCACTTCCAGTGCCAGTTTGGCCTCACGCCGCCAAAGCTACAAAAACGTCCTGCATAACCGAATGAAGCGGCTGGAGCGATCAACCAGCGTGAAACAAGAGACGGGTAACGTGACTGAAACAACAACTAGCTTTGATTCCATCGAAACTCAGGAGTCGACGTCAACGGATACCAGTCGTCTGGAAGTGATGACCACAAGTTTGGATAGCACAGACAACACAGACAGTACAGGGGATGCTCCGAATTATCAGAATAATTTAGGGAAATTCCAGTTCCGCCTCGACAGTGGCTACAAAAGCTTCGAGAATGGCTCATCCGGAAAACTGAATAGTTCAAATCCAAGTGTCCCGGCTCGGCTCCTTCCGCGCCGCTGTCTAAGTTCTGGATCAAGTGTTGATACGGGGAATCCGGTGCTCACGAAACCATTACAAGTGGGAGGTTCATCGATTGTGGCCCGCGGGAACAATAATCAGAGGATCGAAGATACCCATTCCGCGGTCGTTTTTGCGCGGGTTGGCCAGCTCCCCCCTCCTTCTGCTCGTAACGTAGCACGGAAGCGACGAGACTTTGGCCGATTTGAAAGGCATTCAATTGGGAGTTTGGACAGTGTCCGGGAGCCGTTGGACGAAGAGAGTGGGGGCTCAGTTGAGAGTATCTCTAGTCGAGGTGCTAAGGGTTCCTTGTTTTACCGCTACTTCCGAAATCCTCGCTCGAACTCTGCATACTACACCCGAGACTACAGTATTGACGAAAAGTCAGACCAGCTTTTCCGCGAGTTCAGTCGCTGTGACCCTGCGTTTGATGTTTCGCCCTTCTCATCGTCAACCCGATCGAGTCAGAAGATGTACTGTCGCAGGAACAGCTCGACGAGGGCTACCGCTTCCTTAGATTTAGGCTCACAGGGTGCTCATTCCTCAACTAACGTCGGGCTGTACCCCACCAGTAAATCCTTACAACGGCGAAGTTCACAGCACGACAACGTGGAAGATGAGCTGCCGCTTCTTGTTTCGGACCCATCCCGAGGATTGCCAAACTCGAGATTTCACACTGTTGGAAGTGGTCATACTTCCATTCCTATTATTACTGTAGATGACTCATAGTATTGTTTGTTACTCAAAGTATTATTCCAGCATCTGAAGACCCGTAGATGTAGCCAATATTCTCGCTGTTTTCTACATTGTCTTTTGCGACCAAGCCCATCGTCTTGGTTGCAAATAAAGTGGTTCTCCAAGTCAGTTTTCTACTTAGGGATGTGTTTCATGGAGTTGGGCACAACGAAGGTGCCGGTGTCCGCTGAATCATACTCTAATGTAAGCTATACACAGAAGCTCAGAAATTTATCATCCATGAGTATTTTTCAGGAGGCCAAATGCACACTTTTTTGTCTTTCTTAACCTCACTATAAGTCCCCGCAAGTATTCATATGAACATGTGCGTTTGATTTTCCACTCACAGTTCAAAGCCTTCGGCTCATTACCATAATATCGTATTTATTCCTTGTGTGTTAAACGATGGTCAACTGTTCAATTTTCCTTCGCAATGTTTACGTCGGCACAAATATTTTAATATATGACTAATAATCCTCTGTAGTCATTCAACCTCCCGTTCCAACATTCCAAATCGTGACAATTAATGATGTGAAGATAAAGCAGCATGATTATATTATTTCAACCTGTTGTCTTCATATTTTCTGGATAACTCTAAAAGATAAGCACAAGGGTCCAATCTTAAAAGGCATCAGATTGTGATTTAGAACTATTTTCTACTTTTTTGTCTTTGTTCCTCGTCGAGATTAGAGTATATACTTGAGGAAAAAAGTTGGCACACATGACAGCCCGCTTCTCCTATGTTTAAGATTTTCTGTTCATACGGCTGTTTGAAATCTGTATCTAGTTCTTCCCTACCCCCCTCATCTGGTGGTCAACATGTCAACATTCTGGGTTGGGTGCATGGTGATATAATTTGGAGGAATGTGAGTGTACTGGTAAAGTACGAAGCGTCAGTGTTCATTCAATCATGTAACTCTCAAATGAAAATACGTTCGTGTGTGTGTGACTCGTGATCGTGACTCGGTGGATGATCACAGTTCAAGAAAACCTCATTATTATCGACCGTAATTTATAGGCTGTTGTGTGTTGTGATAACTTCCTGCGGGTCCCATCATCGAAAGCTCTCTCTCACCATCGTCCACCTACTCAAAGTGTGAAATTTCTCATTCACTGACTTCGAAATTTGACGCAGTTTAGCAAGTACCACGAATCGTTCTGTCAAAATCTGCAATCAGGGGGCTCAGGAGTAAAAGCTAAGGTTCGTGTTACACAACTATTGCAGCCAGCGGGTGCTATAACACAAATTCACGAGTTAACAATGAATTATTGTCTCAATGCACTCAAATGACCTGTAAAATATTAGTGCCTTGTTTAGTTTGCGAGTCAAATGTACAAGAGATATTAGGTAAATTTTATACGTTGGAAGAAGTACTAGGCCGGTCTCTAACTTTCACGTGGAAGTACGATGATGCGAGCCACAAATCATTTTCCATGCTCCGTTGCAATTACAACGGTCTATTATTTTCATTTCGGTTCACTCGATGTCACTGTGGAACCTAGTGATTGTTTTAATTGTCTTTTGTTATTTTAATCGAGGTTCGTCCTTCAAAAGGTAAAACGGCTATTGATATACAAAAGTCAGAGTAAGGCAGTATTGCAATAGCAAGTATATCAAAACGTTTATCGTGAAAATTCTTAAAGTATTAGTGCTACGGCATGATTATTGCAAAGTCTGGCTGAGCAATGACCCGAGTTTAAAATTAGTAAATGGCTTGGCAATGGAATTGGTGGAAGAAGGTGAAATCCCATATCGTAACATTACTTCAACTTCGCTTCGGAAAAACAGAGCAGAGTCTAACATTCGACATTCTTGGAGGCAGACAGTTTACTGTGCTTTGTTACGGGAACATCAACACGTGTTCATCAACTTGGTTTACTTGGTATCGGGTCCTTAAAGTGTATGATGGGACACTGTATGGCGTTGCTACAAGAAAACGGCGACAGCATTAGAAGTTTCTCAATTATCGAGGATTCAGCGCAGCCCCTACATGGCACATGAACTATTTTTGACTTGATGTTACTGCTTGTCATGTCAAATTTGCAAATCTTTTATGTACCATTCACAGCGTTATATGAAGACCGTTAGATTCTACGTCGTCAACCGTTAAACCTTGCTCGAATTCGCACATGACGTCTATAATGTTATCCGTCAGGTAACCAATACTTTTAGCAATTTAAAAACTCCGTGATACAGAGGAGATTACGGGAGGTGTTCACGACTGATTCATTCGACATTTATTGCACTTGCACATGTGACCGACCGTGAGAACATAAATATTCGCCCAACGAACGCTCAAGTTAGCAAAATTTTCTTTCTTGAAATTTCACCGACGCAATTTTCGGGAAAAACATGAGATTTCCTATACAAGATTTCCTCATGCCGGTCTCCTTTTGTGCTTTTCAGAGGTCACCTCATAACAATAGTCATTGTAAATCTTCTAAAGATAAAACTGGGTCGTTTCATTATTACTTACCTTGACAAATCATATTTCTGCGCTTATTTTTTTCAAAAATGTCAACATTTTAGCAAATTCGTGAAAAAATTAAAATTAAAAATTTAAAAGCCACAATTTTTTAATCCTTTGAAGGATTATTTTTAAAAAAATGATTCTTCAGATTAAGAAATTCGAATGTTTTAAAAAATCCTAATGAAAAAATTTTAGCTTAACATGAGATTTCCCAAAAATAAATTCGGTGAAATTTTAAAGTTTAATATTTTGGAAATTACAAGTGTTAGTTGGGCAAATGACTGGCTGAAATGTCAATCTGTCGCATTCACCTGCGTTCACACCTTATGTCAACTTTTTATACCCAAGCGCTCGACGTACAGGTTTATCTTTCACGTCATACACGATGTGCTTATATTGGTAACCTACACCGCACGATCTCAGATTGACTGGAAAATTCAAATTAAGGTTGATGAAGTCATTATTTATGAAGTTGAAGAGCACAACTTGGAAACAGAATGACAGCGCCCTCAAATTATTCTCCAAATTATGAATGGACTGCACTTGCAGAAATCGGGGGTCTCTACCATTCATTTCAAAACCTTCTGAGTGAGGTTCAGTATAATTTACTATTGGAGTTGGAGTGAAAATAAGTGAAAGAAGGCTGTAGGCTTTCCCTCCACCTCCTAGCACGGTAGTGATCTTATGGTTGTGACGGGAATGCTGAAATGAAGCAGAATGCTCTGGTAAATACTCCAGCATGGATGTTAAGGTAACATATTATTCCAGTTTAAAACTCGTGGTCGTGATGCACGTTCAGTATATCTCGATCGATCTCGGTTTGACATTAACTATGTCACAATGTCCTTGAAAATTTTGATTACATAAATACAAATACTTGTATGTCGCACTTATTAATTCTGATGTAGTGTTTCTCAGCTACCTCGTAGCGAGTGTCCATCGAAAAATCTAGTTGTACTAAATATTTTCTAAGTGAGAGTTCCTCTGAAACAACGTGCTACCTTCTAATTCTTAAATTCCACTCACGCTGTGCTTAACATCGGTCGGATGTGGCAGGGGAATGCGGAAGTGACAATGGTTGTAGCTTATAAGTCGACGTTTAAAGAATCCCTTCAGCATAAACGTGAGGGCGTACTATCCATTTTCATTTTACCGTGTATGTACTTAGGGTCCACCACTCTGTATAATCTATATCAACATTGCATTAAAATGTATCACAACTGACCATGACCAAACAGCAATGTGTTGCACGTTTCAGGCAGCGATATTCATAGCGGCAGCCATTTACATAGAGCCACGCAATAGCCGTGACTCTGTATTGATATCCATCCAGCATGTTCAACGTTCAACGTATAGCGCGGAAGGATAGCCGGTGATGACAAATTAATTAATTAATGAACATCCTTATATAATAAAATATAAACGTAAAGCTCGTATAAACGGTCGCATTCTGTGGAGGTGCCCATGACTCCACAAACGATCATTTAGAATTTCCGTTGCCATAAAGTGTAAGTGCGATAAGACAAGTCGGAATCCGCCGATGGCTTACCAACTAAAAATGAAATAGTGCTAAAGGTTGTCACGATTACGGAATATAAAGTGGGCGAAAAAACTAATGTTAACAAATCAAAGTCTTCACAACCCATAGAAACATAGTTCTTCATGAAACATGTTGTCGATAAAAAATACATAACGATATGAGCAGACTATTTGATGTGAGTAAAGCCCTGGAAAATATATGTATGCAATAAATACATCAAACATTTATTGACATCGATGTAAGCACGCAATTCATTTCTATAGATTATTAAAACTGCCTACCTGTTGACTTGTTGATCAGTTGATCAGATTCGAACGTCATTATTATATTGAATTAATGCTTCTTGGTTGTTCATTGTGCCATATAATAAGTTCTTTCGTTGAGTACCTCTACATGGAACTCCAAACATGGAGATTGAAAGAATGTTCTGCAGCAGTGGGAGTGAATTTCTCCCGGTACCACTGCGTTTGTCGCGCTAGGATATTATCGTTTCAGTGGGATTATTCGAGGAATCGTGGCAAGTTTCCAGTGTTGGAGAAGCGGAAATTGTGAGCATCTCCTGACATAAACTTCATTGACGTCCTCCTTTCTTCATAGTCTCACCAGTTATTCTCGGCCGCAAGTCCAGTAAGACGCCATATCGGAATACACTTCTTCGTATCACGTACGAAAAACTACAAGTTTTGAAAAATCCGCGGACCTTGTGCTTTTCGTATGCTTAAATGATGTCATGCCGGTCTTGTGTAAATATGCATCGTTCTCATGACATTTGGATCGAGTAGGCCATGGTCGGACATCAGCATGGATTGGCTAAGTATGTAGATATGTTCAGGATTGCATACCTCCTCCAGCTATCAGTTCGTAAACGAATTCTAGGATCAAGTATCCATTACAACCTGGTGGATCTGTCGGAACGAGATCTCTATATGTAAAGATTTCCCGCCAAATAGCTAAAACAATCTCACTCTAAGAAAGTGCAACGAGCAACCTAACCAAACCAATGGAGAAAAAAACCTGGTGGCTATATCTACAGCCTATTACATTCACCTTGACGACCATCTCCGTTGGAAGTTTTCCATTAACATAGCCGGTCGGAGGACAACCGCCACCAGCCACGACAATGCAGTAAGGTCAAGGGGTCAAGTACGTACGCATTCTTTGCTACGACACTAATATTCCTCATGAATTGACATCACAGGTGCGGTAGCTCCTTCATCGCAAAATCACAGAAGGACATGACATGATAATGTGCAAAATATACAACTCGAATAGGAGTGCTTGTTGTAGTCATCTGAGTAATTTATGACTGAGCTAGTCAAATCCATTATCATGTTTAAAAAATACAAAGCCACTACCGATGCATCTCCTCCGCCGATCGACATCCATTTGCGCAGTAAAACTTTGACGACAAAATGAAAGAAATCGTGTATTTCTACCCACTACATTGTACTTCTTAAAGCTAAATAAATGCATTTTAATCGCTGTAATTATAGTTCACTCTACTAGACTGATTCGCCCCAGAGTGGGTTAAAATAATCAACTGTAAAACGTCATTACATAAATTCATACAAACAAATCTTATAACGATAAAGTTCAAAATAAGAATTTGGTCACGTAGCCAAGACAAGACCCAACACAAGCAAAATTAGTTCATATAATAGAAAATATTCAGTGATTACACACTGTAATATAGGAACTATTGGACAGAGTGCATTCAACGTTAACGCAGTCAATGCTTCCGAAATTTGTCAGATCTGTAAAACATGCGGGGGTTTGGATTGCAAAACCCATCACACCGTCTGTAACATTCACAAATTAAAACTTGAAATAATAAGTCGCGCACGACTCCGGGTTGTTCATGTGCATGTTGCTTTTGTGCAGAGCAAAGCAAACGAAAGCGTGGGAATTCGCTATTACCTCAAAAAAACAACAAGCTACATCATTGTCATGTCTAGGGCATAAGCTGACATTTAAAACTTTGATAAGATCGTGGTAATGCTTCTCAACATTCCCTTGGCTAACTCTGCGTTAAGTTAAAAAGCAAGGAAGAGATCAGTGGACGGTCTGTAATTCCAAAAAACCTACTCAACTTAAGCTTTGGTCCACATTAATGCTTGCACAAAAATGGTCACCAGCAATACAAAATTTGCGATGCTCACCAGTGACTAAGTGTGTGTATGTGTGTGTACTCGAATGGACTACAATAACTGTTCGGACAGAGGACTGATTAAGTAGCCGTGGACTTAACTCCGTCGGTGCACAACTAGACATGAGACTCGAGATTCAACTCACCCTGAGACAGAGTAATATAAGAGGGACTGGACATACAATTATTGTTACTGCCATCAAAAAAGAAAATAAGACTGTTGTCAAGTGTCGATTTAAACGGCAAGTTAGATTACAATCACGCACAAACTTCATTTCCTGTTGACAAAATGAACACTAAGAAGTACAAGTGTATATAGTCAGGCAAAAATGTGAAGACAGTTTTCTTAAATTCAGACACAGTGAGTAACGAAATCGAAGGAGATATACTCTGGAAAGCGTATCAAAGTATAAACAACCAGAAGAGGTCTGTATAAAATTATGGCGTCGTACCAAAGTACCCTCATGTACAATTGTGCACGAACAGCTTATAGAATGAGAGAACATGCAGTCACCTGATTAAAACTAGATTATATGAGTCTAACTAGTGAAAAACGTTCGTGAAAATTCCACAGGCTTCCGTCACAGTCAGTGGCTGGCGTTCCCATTGGCCACATGGAGATCCGCGTATATATCCAGTCCCCGGTAAACAAATTCATACTGAGCCTGAAAAATACATACATTGTGATAAACCATTAGAATTGAACCGATGTCATGTCAACCGATGCTGTTAGTTTCATGCGAAAGAAAAACAATTAATAAATCCGATTGACTACTGCTTCCTTACCAAGCTTTGAAATAAACCTTGACGTTGTGATCGTAGCTTCCTAACAACACTGAAAACATCCACTCGGGATTCGCTCATCATCTGACGGACCAAAATGGCTAAAGCAACGAATATACAGCTTCTATCCGCTCCAGCACTGAAATGACAAATTCAAATTTACAGTTCAAATTACAAATTCAAAACCCAAAATACGTTTACGTACCAATAACCCTGAACTAAAATCTGATACTTACCTACAATGGATAAGGGTTGGGCCATGGACCTTAGCCAATGTCTCCTTATGCTTGAAAGTAGTGTCAATGAGTTCCACCATACCTCTAGTACTTTCGGGAACTGCTGTTTCACCCACAGGCCAGCCGTTGTACTGAAATTGAGTCACTAGACAAGAATCCTCCGCCTTCGTGTTTGTAACGGTGAATTCTCGCCTGTAGTAAAATGGAAAGCTCTGGCTCTGCATGTATTTGACTCGAATATAATCGTGGCTTGTTTCCTGGTCCTTCTCTGGCCAGTAGCGTGGACATTTGTCATCACCAACTTCAGACAACATGACCACACTGCGGATGTTGTGTTCAACGATCATTCTCCAAAAATCTCCAACTGTTGTCTCCAGCGGGTCTTGAGCAATGATGTACTGCTCTGAACTGTCGTAGCCCTGAAAAATAAAAGAACCAACACATAGTTATGGCCAATTCACTGTATGGGCTTCGGTCTTTCGCGACGCATTTCGAACCTCAATAAACGACGCGTTTATGTAAGTGCAAATTTCTTTGTTCAGGCCAGGCATCGGTGACAACTGCACTCGGTTTCGATCGTATGGAATGACGTTCTCGTGCCGATTTCGATGACGGTTCTCTTCTGAAGAGCCCGTTACAAACGGTTTCCTATCTTCAATAACTTGAGACAGTCTCTGGAACGACAAAAGGTTTGGTTGAGTAATGAGAGTACAGCATGTCATCTTTCCTTGATATCCAACTTTAAAGGTTCCTCCCTGTAACTAACGCTTAAGTATTTACCTCAAACTCTTCCTGAAGTCTGCTCATGTTTTTCCCTTCCGGCGTAGCTTTGAGTTTCTCAATGTGCGATTTGAGATCCGGCACTGCTACTTCCGTATCTCCAAATAATGCGGCCTCCATGAGCGCCCGGTATATGAAAATATATTGTTTCTGTGGTGAAAGATGAGGGAAATTAGAAAATGTTACAGGAATTCTGAACATCGAGTCCGGACCATGTAGAAAATCTCACCAATGACTGCACTAAGTAATTACGCTGATGACGCAAATCGCAAATGGTGTTGAGTATGGAGACACAGCCTTCTTCGTTCAGCTGCTGAAGTAAGAAGTCCAGCGCGACCAAGGTTCCTGTTCGACCAACGCCAGCACTACAGTGGACTAAAATCGGTCCCTTCTCTAAGCTGTAAACGTCGTTAACTCTCTTGATGAAACGAATTATCCCCACCGGGTGTTCCGGAGCCATGTAATCCTTCCAAACCAAGTAGTGATACTGCTCAACATCTCTCTCTTCCTTCACAGTGTCGCCGTCGGGCCCATTCAGTCGCAATTTCAAATTCCGCACTAAATAGTCTGTCCAAAAATAAGCTCATCTTCACCAAGAAACTCATATTTTTTACACAAATTATGCAGTAAGTACAACCCCACTGCAAAGGTCAGTTGGCATAATGTATGGCAAGTTACCTGAATAACGCTTTTCTCCAGTATGTGTTACAGTAATACTTCCGTACTCGTTAGACCCTTCCGAGGGCCAGTATTTGGCACACTTTGTTTTGTTATATTCTTCAACATTAGTGAGCATTATGAGCAGGTGAATCCGTTGCTCCCAAACCATACGCCACCAGTCCACAACCGTCGATTCCATCGGCCCTTGTGCGCAAATAAACTTCTTCCGCTCTTTGTATCCAACCACGAAGTTGGCGTTGATGTAGTCCGATCCTCCGTCCGCAGTTGACAACTTCACTCTGGTCTGATCGTATGCTCTTATGTCTGGGTAACGATTTTTACTTGCATTCTTGGTCGACGCTTCCGTGGTTCGATCCGGAAAGCGTTCAGGGAGCTCCTAAAAAACACAACACTTTCATTTACACGATTCAGACTCGAATATTTGTCAGAGGTATTCCACTACGGTGGCGTGGGTATAAATTACCGAAAACTCCTTCTGAAATCGAGCATCGCCGTTTTCGTGCCTTTCCTGATAGGCAGGGACTAGCATTTCCTTTGAAATAGGAGGTTGTTCTGCCATAATGCTTAGTATTGATTCCTGCCCACGTAAGCACATACAGAACTGCTGGATCGAATGGCAAAGACCATACTCTTGATCTCCGGGTTCTTTCCTTCTCCGACGCATCACGCAAATTAAAGCCATAAAGATAAACATTAGGGTGACACCCATGCTTCCAACTACCAGCTTCGCCAGATTCCTTGGTTCAAAGAAAGCGTTGAATGCATTGCCTTGTGCCTTTTCAACAAGTTTGGCAGGTAGAACATCGAAATAACGACTATGAGCTGTTTTCATCTTGACATCCCATGAATCCTTTGTAACTGCAAGTGAAAATACAATGTATATATGCTTTAAGCTGTTCCCTTTAAAGTAATATTTTAGTAGTTTACCTATGATGGCGTCAAGATATGCAGTATATCTGCTTTCCAAATCCAGGGGTCCATCGCGCACAGGAGGGTTCCCAACGTATGACTGGCCTGAACTCGCGTGCCTCTTTCTATGAGCTTTGGCATCTGAAGACGTTGAATTGGAAAATGTAATCGGTCTCCTATACGATCCGGTTGCTCCCACCACATCGTGAGAAGGCCAACAATGATGGCAAGCAGACCGCTTGTCATCTTTATTATATTCTTCATCCCCTATGCCAATCTTGAGTGACTTCTGGCTGGGGTGAGCATATATCCTACAATAATGCAGAAAATTGTCCTTTTATTTCCCTGTGTTGTGCTTCCCTATGTTGAAAATCCTTTTATTTCCCCATATATTCTTACACATTTGTCCCACTAGCAGGTGTACTAAGTCTTATACTAAATTTTTTAAACCTAAGGCAAATGTTAATTTCTACCTCCTTCCATTTTTTCATTCCCCAAATATGAACGTTTATGACCAGCTGGCGTTCGTCTCTTAAAGTACTGCTGCCTAATCCTATCGTTCCTGCCTTTTGTGAAGCGCTTCGTAGCCCT
The DNA here is from genome assembly GCA_009870155.1 of Pseudobourletiella spinata. Classification (NCBI taxonomy): domain Eukaryota; kingdom Metazoa; phylum Arthropoda; class Collembola; order Symphypleona; family Bourletiellidae; genus Pseudobourletiella; species Pseudobourletiella spinata. The sequence continues at coordinate 4,528 of WJFA01002281.1, read as the reverse complement.
AACACAAAAATGCTGACCCGCAGGGCACTGCAATTTTCTCCATTCCGATTTCTTACTCCAAGATTATCATAATAATAAGTTTATGCTGAATTTTTAAGGTCTACGGACGATTACGGGCTAAGAAAATTGTACGCTGGATTAGTCAAAGTCATGTCAACACGTCAGTCTTCGAAAATTCCTCCGTTTGTGGCAAATACGTAAAATTAAGGATCTCGAGTGGTAAGCTGATTACTAAATTATATCACTTGGGCAATAATTTTATCTCGCATATTGAACTTCGAAGAATCGTCACCTTACTTTGGGATGATCAACAGACGCAAACACAAGAAATTCCGAATAAAAGATTGTATTCTCCACCTTGGAGAAAATGATTTGATTAAATGTTGTCATACCTATTAGAGTTGATCATTTCTGCAACGTACGCTCCACTTTCCGACGAATTGTGCACTTCCTCGTACGTACGCAACTCGAGTTGATTCGGCCAATTCAAATCTCTTAAATCTTGACCTTTCTGAAGCTTGATGACAACAATGCGGAAACAACATATTGAGCCGTTGCGCTGTGAGATCTGAGGAACATTCACTAGGAAGTAAACTCGTTTTGTTGAGCTCGGAAGAACGGGACTCCAGCTGGCCTTGCTTAGCTCTTCTATATCCGGAGGAGTAGCCGGTGTACCGCAAGAAGGCGATTCCGCAATCTCGCCACAAGTTTTCAGCTTCGTTTTTGCACATACACTGAAAAAACAAAGTTACTTGTAGTAACCACCTCAAAATAATAATTCTATACGTCCAAGGAACTGAAAATTTAGCTGTAAATTGATTTGCATTATCTCATCCATCTAAAGCTGTCAGGAGAATTTCAAGCTTAAACATACCTCACAGAGAAGTTTGTGTTGGGAGATTCACCAGCAAATGTCAAGCTATGCGTATTAGCATTAACTGTCTTCGTTACTGTGGAGTTTTCCTTGGAATCCTCCCCATTGCGATTTACGTAGTCAGCTTCACGCTTCAGTGTTATTGAATATGTTTCGATAGTACCCCTGGGATTCATCGGCTGCTGCCAACTGGCTACAATGGTTCCTTCACCAGCTTTATCATCAAATTTGCACCATATAGTCACATTTTGAGGGGGACTTGCTTTGCCATCCATTGTCTGGTGTGTTATTGCAGTTGATCTTTCCCCACAAATCTCAGTGTAATCTGAACAAGCTTGAACCTAAAGAGGCAAAATATCTATGAGAATTCAGGAAGCATAGTACAAGCTGAACGGAACAAGGCCGTAAAGTTCGAAAAATTTGTTCGCAATCTTTGATAACATTGTGACCACAAAGATTTTGTCCCTACCACTAATGAACAACGTAGAAAAATCAATCAGGATGGTTCCGTGGATGATTGGAATGAGGAAATAAAATGTAAGCGATCGCGAGCCAAAATTTATGTATTACATACGAACCTGAAAAGTGTACGTCTTCCCCGGTTGCAACGAAGTGACCAAAAAGGGATTTCCACGCTCAATTCGGGAAATCACGCTTGAACCATCCTGACTTATTATCGTGATGTTAAAAAAGTGATAAAACTCAGCCACTCTCTGGAAATCAAACACATTCATGGTAACTGAGTCCGATGTGGATCCAACAACAACCACTGTCGGGGTGAAGTTCGTATCTGCAAATCACAGTAAATTCATGCTAAAGTCACCTTTATAGCCTACAATGCATAGCTTGCAATTGGAAAAACTCTTCCTTTACCATTCGTAAGGGTTGTAATGTTATCGCCTCTGAAGTCATTCCCGATTCCAATGTCATTCGTTGCTATAATGTTAAAATCAGTATGTCGTGTTCCAGCTTTCAAGCCCTTAATAATGTGACGATTTGTTCCAGCCACCAGAGCCACTTCGTGAACACCTTCTTCTTCTTTATACTGCACGAGAAAAAGATGAATTTTCTTAAAGCTCAGAAATCAAGCCTTAGGCTTGTCGGTTACATTGCACTTGCACAGGAACTTACGCTCAATGTGAGATCCTTCAGGGGACTATTTCCATCATTCAGGGTCCAGTTCACAAATATGCTTGATTTACTCAACGCCTTTATAACATGGAATTTTATTGTCGGCTCCCCTAAAATAGATCAATGGCACATGCTCGTCAAAAAGTCAAACCTCAAACCAACTTTGGAATATCCGCGATACATACCCAGCACTTTGACATGAACAGAGGTACTCTGTTTGGCAAATTGGCAGTGATAGGTACCATTATTGGCATCACTGGCGAAGATTATGTGAAGAGTGGAATTTCGAAACGTCAAGCCTGAATCGTCACTGAATATTTGCACGAACGGCGGAACAGCCGGTCTGTCGTCTCCATATGTCCACGATATCCCCTCTGATAAGGGGTATCCCGTAACACTGCAGATCACTGACCGATTTTCACCTTTCCTGACAATGACTGGGTCCAAGGGCTGAATCTTCGGAGGAACTATAAAGAATGCAATGAATGACATCGATCAAATATTTAGAGTCCTGATTACTTTCAATTTTAAAACTCACCATCAAACCCAAGGAAAAAGGTAACATTCAGGAGCTCTCCTGTCTTGAGTTTGGCATTGCATGTGTAATTGCTAATGTGACTTAAATTTAGGCTGGTAAACTTCAAAACCACTTGTTTGTCTTTTTTCTCTACTCCATCAGTAAGTTTAGTGTCTTCTCTTGACCACCACATGTCCTCCGCAATTGAGTTATTAGACAGGTTGCAACCAGCCTCGTAAGGTCTTCCGAGACTAGGCACGATGCGCGCATCAATTCTGAGGTCATTGTTGGGACTGCAATCTGTGAATGTACAAAATAAATCGTCAACATAGACTAACTCTGCACACAAATCCCACAAGGTTTTCGTCGTCATCCTTCCTCACACTAGCTTAAGATATTTTCAGATCACCCTTTCCATTCTCCCCAGCATAAAATAAACCTGGGACGGCAACAGAAAATTATATGAGACTTAATTGCTCAAACTCATTGTCATGTTCAGGCGAGAAACCTTAAAAAAATTGTTCTGTAACCCTCAACGAGGGCAAGTTCAACTATGCAATAAAATCCAACAGAGCTTTAACAACAATACTTACATGAGACTCTGAGAGACGATGAAATGAGAAGTATTAGAAAATCAGTACAGATGACCAGCCAATGTGATTGTTGGGTTTTAATTTTGACTGTGGAAGGCATAATTACTGTTTGATGTGCATTACAAAGCTTCTGCTTCAAACGGCCACAATGCAGAGCGTCGTGGACACAATTTACTTCCCCTAACTGAAGGAAGACATGCCATTCAGGGAACTATTTTCCAGTGTGTATATATGGTTGTGTTGGACAAGGAAACTCTGCTAAACGTGATTAGCTCAAAGCTCTTCCACCGGTTGATTTTTGCCGTGGAAAATACACTTGTGCCTTCTCCTATCCGCCTTCGCACGTATTTCAGCCTTAGTATATAGAGCTTCTTAGCCAAGACTCAGCGTGCTGAAGGCTCCAGGTCTAATCACTTCCAACGAGAAGTGCAGTACATAGGAGAACCATGGACATCCACAAGAAATTTCCACTGCTTAGAACTTGGAGATACTGCAAGACGCTGTCCATTCCAAACTTTACAAAATAACTTAGATTGAAACCTCGTTAGATTTCTGAAATACCGACACACGTCTTGTTTCCTCTGACAGGAAGGTGTTCTGACAAGCTACGACTATAAACACACTCAAGTATGATTTCACAGCGGTAAGCAGGCCCTGCTCATCCGCTCAGCACTACCTGTTTTTTATACAGCTTGAGCTGGTCGTTCTGTCGCTCAGTACAGCACAGCTTTCCTTGCATTATTATGTCCCTTTTTCGTTCACAGGGCTTGCGCTGAGGATGCGTTCAATGGTTACCTTATGCTCCCTTTCCATTGACTTCGTCCCCGTTTAAGAAACTCCCGAATCAAAAGCCCTTAAATTTATGCATACTACGTACGTCTGTATGCGGTAGATGCGTAAACAAATCGCCTTCGATGGACTGTGAAATTCATCGAAAAACATCAACATTTACAAAGTTTCAAAAAAAATTCGATTATAAAAGTCAGGGTTGATTAACTCTAAGGTGCCGGCTGCGTTTGGCAAAAAACCTTTGAAAATTCCGGCAGATGTTCCTCATTTCAAGAGCTACACGGTATGAGACTTTCAGATACAGTGGGCCTTAAAATTACGCTGTGGGATCATCAACAGTAATATGATGGCATTTAACTATTCACATCAATATTGATTTCACTGGGGGAATGAAAATTTTGTTATTTCCCTGGGTTTAAATGATTTCACAAATCATCCGCATGTTGATGTTACAATTATAAAATATCCCATATTTGCATGCAGCATTTCAGCTATTACCCTTTCCTAGATTTTTTTTCATTTGAGGGAAGATAATGAGTAGTCTACCCCACCACGGCTACTATGAATCTGAAGATTTGGGGGGACATGGCAGAAGATATTATGTGAAGGGCCCCAGACTCTCCT
>WJFA01002280.1:0-16637 GCA_009870155.1 Pseudobourletiella spinata | reverse complement strand
ATGATGAAAGGGATGGTTGTTATGAACATGATTCTCATTTTCCTAACTGTCGTCTTCATCCACCAGCAACTATACTACCACTACCATCCCTTGTTGATTTTAATACGGAGATTTTTACAGCTTCATGTGATGTCCTTCGGTTTTCCAAGAAAATCTTGGGTTGATGTTCATGATGATGATGATGATGATGATGATGAATGATGATGATAAACAGATGTCTATTTATGCCTGTGTGCGTGCCTATGTGCTCGGGGAGTCAATTTGTGGGCCAATTACGTGACCGCACGCTTGGATTTTTTAGAGGAACTTTTCCCAATTTCCTATTCAGCCTGACTCCGTCCAATATCTCACTGGGGCTTTATCAGCCCGGTCGTGAGGGTCAAAAGTTCCCCCATCCGAACTGTCACGAACCCCTTGTTCGCAATTCCATGGGGTCTCCCATGCATACACATTGCATAGGCGAAGAGTATTGGCGGCTCCTATGGTAGCAGAAGGAGGAGGGGGGCGATATTGGAAGAGAAAATGGGATTTAATAAGATTTTCCGAAAGATTTCCGTACCCCCGTCCCCAAATTATCCCAGCGGCGAATTCTCCACGCTCACAAAACGCTATACTTCTCCAGCTCCCCGTCTCCTCCTCCGACAGTTTGCTGCCAGCTGGTTTCTGGCAGGCCCCGGACAGCTCCTCAGTTCGTTCCGCGTGGAAACAAAGGGCAGAAATGTGAGCTTTCTAATAAGTTCCCCGCATCCCTCACATCACTTGGATCCACTGGTGCTGTGGAGCTGTCCATTCATATGAATTACCAACAACTCCTTGCCTCCCATCCTGCATCTCCGTTTTAGTCCAAGTGTATCACCGGGGGAAAATTGTTTGGCTAGGTGAGTCGAAAGCTGTGAGCAAGTTGGTGAAAGTCCTGCAATGCCTTTAAGTCATGTGCACCCGTCCGCGCCGTAGCACGCACTCGCAGCAGCGGCGGTGTTATCTTACAGTGCCCCCTCCCTTTTCATTCCATCCAAGTCTCCATATTTACACTATGCAGTACAATCCTTTCCGAACCAGGTATTTTTGACCGCATGAAACAGTGACCGTATTAAGGGGATAGCTTAATATGTACTTGGGTCTCTACGAAGGGGAAATTTATGACCGCATTAAAGAGTGGCTGTATTAAAGCGGGCTGGATACACGAGACTCTACTGTATTGAACGACAAACTGGATGGAACATGCCATTCATCTCTGGCAACGTCCCAACATATTTCACACATCCCGAACCCGGCTAAGCTTGGATAGGCAGCAAATGAAACTTGTGGTTCTCGCATGGGCAAATCCCCCTAATTTGAATCTTCTACATCTTTAGCCACAACTCAACCTTGTCATTTGGTTTCACTGTGCTAAAGGTGGTGTTATGTAAGATCAAATAATCAATAGGCTCCTGGCCTACAGGTGGCCACGTGGGGAAGCGGTAAAGTTAGAGACCCATTGAAAACCATAGTGTACACCCCCTGCATGAGGTAACGGTTCGATACTATTGTGAGCGGGTACACCTTGAGGGTCTACAGTCTACATCCTGCGCTCACTTTGCAAATACATGCTGAGGTGATGTAAGGCGAGATCGATTGAGGAAAATTGGCGAAGATTTCCCCCCGGGTCTCAAAGTCACCCCCCTTTAGACCCCAATAGGGCTGTGAAATATAGAGGTGATTAAAAATCATCAAAAGCCTCCTCCTGAGCCTACACTGTCAGCATACTGTAGTGTTTCCCAAATTGATATGGCTGATAAACCTGGAACTTGGCCGCCGGCGAAAACATCTCGATGTGCCTGAATCTCTATCAATGAGGCCAAACTCTTGTTTTTTTTTCAGTTCAGGAACGGGGCAACTTTGGACCATGGACCATGTGCAAGGAGCTGGGCTTCGGGAGGCAAATCTGTGGGCGGAATATTTCCAGCTTCAAACCCATATGTAAGTAAGGAACAGTGAGAGTGTGTTTGTCATTAGACGTGTATATATGACTATAAATTGGATAAGTTTGAATAATTCCCGCTCCTGCTCTCACCGCCTCCTGTGGGCTATGCTTTCAGTTGCAGTGGCGGTGGCCGGGATTTGTGCGGCTATCGGGATTGCAGCGCTCGGGACCTACTGCCTGCTCTCCCTCCTCATGGTGGCCATGCAGGTCTCACGCTCACACATCATGTGCAAGTACAGCCATACAGTCATTGCCAAACTCGTTGTGAGCATCATAGCTGGTAAGTGTGCGATGTTGGACCTTCAGTTCATTTTCGTAAACGCTCATCTACTAAAAGCGGCCTATTCCACATTTGAAAATGTCAAGGGGTAGGACGTTGAGCACATAATATATGCATGGTATGTACTCACTGTGTGCGCCTATCCCGCTGACGGTACGTGTATAAGGGGGCTACATTGGGATTCTTCGTGTTTGCGACCTTGAGTCGGAGCTGTCGGCTGGCCGATTTGTCCGATCCAGAGCAGCGGCACGGAGAGGGGGGGGTTGAGGGGAAGGAATGAGCTAGAGGGAAATGAGTAATCATAAATGAATAAGGGTGAGGGGATATGATGATGAAGGATCGTAATATTAAATCCGCTCATAATTTTCTCTCCTTTCCTCCATCAGCTCTTTTCACCCTCACTGCGGTGGCCCTCTTTGCAACCCAAGGAAATGACTTGGAGAAGGGCTACGTGGTTCAAGTTGCCTTTTCCTTCTACATGGAGGTAAGAAGATCTTTTTCATATCTGCCATAACCACTAAATCTGAATTCATCTGCTGATATTCTTCCACGAGTCTGTAAAGTAGTCACTGGTGTTACAGGAGGATTCGAATATTCGAGTAACAATAATAATAATGTGGATGGCAATGATGGTTCCTTGCTGCTTCAAGGTAGCCGTCGTACGGTCGACGACGCGGGGTTATTGGAAGGTTCCCCGTGGACTTGCCACCATGCAGGCCCGTGGAGTAAAACAGTGCGCATGTGCAGCATACGTTTATGACAGTAGAAGTGAAAGTTTTGAGTCCAGAATAATAAACTGCTATGTTAATTCCGAAAAAATTGGAGACCTTTTTCCAGCACGCCTCTTCACTGTTTTTCCCGAATGATATCTATCCAGTTTTCAATGGAGACCGAGGGTGAAGACAAGACGAGGTGTGACTAGTGTGACACGAGGTGGAAATTTCCAACTTCTAACAATCATTGTGGCACATTTGAAAGCTTCGGAATGAAAGATCCAATTGGGTTCCAAAGTGTCAACAAGGCGTAGGCCGTGTCAATTCTACGAAACGTTCATTCCACATGAGACGCCTGGTGGGGTCATATGGGTGAAGATGGGGGAAATCCACTTCAAAGGCTCACTCACACCATCAATTATCGTTTCATGAAGCCGCAGAGAGTTATTACCGTTTTCACGAGTGAGTTCCAAGGGTAGAAGGGGCAACGCTATATGAGCTTATGCTATGTTATAAGGCTATATTGCTGTGGTGTGTAGGCTCACGGAAGGATGAGAGCGGCGCCAAAATTTCAGCGTTAGTCAAAGTGCATCTACAAAGGTGTAGCTATGTTGACATTTAGGAACTTGCATGAAGGATCAATGGTGATGGGAAATTGTGGGAAGTGGGAACTCTGGCATGCAGTGGATACGGTCTCGCAACCAAAATCACATGTGACGATTCAGATCAAGTCAATTTTCTCTTGAAGGAAGATATCACTTCATCGTTTCCAGAGGAATAGATAGTATAAATTAGTAAACAGAGTAATGAATTAACATTGGTGTAAAAGACTCAAACGTTCGGCGGAGGTATAGCAATACGCGAATTGCACGATTAGCATAGAATTTTTACTGCAATATTATTGCTACACGCTAAAAGGAAAGTATTGGAGGCAATGTATGATGTTTTATTTCTTTCTGTTCCAGGTGGTCGTGGCAATATTCACGTTCATTCTGATGTCGTTGACGGTATCGGAATTCTACGTGTCACGAAAGGTGGTGGGGGATCCCTTTGGGGATGAAGCGGATGGCGGGAGTGGGAATCCTCGGGCTGGAACTGTGCCGGCCGGTCAAGGGGGATTCGGGACGACGATCGGGAACCCAGGGTTTCGGGACCGTCCAAGTGCCAATGGTATTTCAATGACAGACTCCAGTGTTCGCTTTGTGTCGTCCAATAATAGAATGAGTCGGAGCAAGAGTAGTAGGGATAATGGAACTAGCAGTAACAATAATCATGATCATCATGGAGGACATTGGAACGGAAGTGTGACGAGTATATCCCCATTCTCGAATGGCTCCTCCATATCCGGCCTCTCCAGCATGTCAACTGTCTCCACAGTGGCGTCCACCATTCCTCGAGGCCCGCTCCGGTCCAGTTTGAAAAAGTCAAGGACGGCGGATGGGATAGGGATTCAGAATCCCGGGTTCAGTGGGACATCTCCCACCTTGTCCCGCACTGGGAGTCTTAAGAAAGTCCGCATACAGACGCACTCCACAGATGTGTAATCCTCCACTTCTCCCGAGTGATTTTTCCCAGTGTGAATCGTGACGGAATCAATGAGGCTTGAAAGGACCCAGGATTTGTTACACTACTGCTTAAGCGTCATACGTGCAATATACAGACATTTGTTATATCCGTGTTCGATCTGCTCTACGTCCGTCCACGTACTGTGATTTGAACCGTCTCCCGCTCCCCCTTGTTTTGTTTTCGTCCGCATTTCTTGGTGTGGCGTGTTAATGTGTGTATCTGTGTGTCCTGGTGACCCGAACAATGTTGTGTCAGTTCCATTCGGGGTCATCACCTGGACTTGCTCAACAAGACTGCAACTACAGTAGCTGTTGTTTCCCTCGTGGATGAAAACGAAGCCACCACTCTGAATCTCCTCCTACTTATCATCAACATTCCACAATGCTAATTCTGAATCTCTAGTTATTATGTCTGTTTGAACAACTACGTCGAGGCTAACTCAGAATGCTTACCAATATTATCTCCAAACCATTGCCGTCCTATCATATTCCACTGAGATACTTGTGTAGTTGGTGTAGGAACCCGTGTGAGTGAGACAATCATGCCAGGAGAAAAGATGGGTTCTAGGTAAAATAGTTGTAGCTATCAGAATCCCTCTCACCCCGGCTAAAGTGTAGCTCTCATTCTTTTCGTACGTCTGTGCAACTGGTCGTTACAACCGTATATACACCTCAAACACTAATAATTTGCCCAGAAATCCACGAGTCCGGGCTGAGCGAGTTTTTCGCCGAAATATCACTACCGGTTCCCGAACATGCGTTTAGAGTTAGCATAGCTACAGATTAGGTTCAAGTACAAACGAGCTTTACAGCTTATCAATCTCCTGAAATCCAGAAAGTAGTTTTGATAATATAAATTGAGTTTCTGGCAGGGGAGTGAAGGGAGCATAATAATAAATGAATAGAAGCTTTTTATACAAATGTGGGAACCTGAAAAGAGCGTACTTGGATACTTTCAAGCTACAGGGCACATCCCCCCACTTACTTTACACATTTGAGTAGTTGGCTACGTTAGGGTAATACCATAATTCATACGTGTGCTTTAGTGTTACAATCATCATCACTATACCTGAATGGAATGTGATTTATTCGAAATGTAACAATATGTATTAAGTGTGGCAGGAATAGGGGACGCTCATTGTCCCTACAAGTGAGATACGGAAAAATTTTTCATAATAGTAATAATAATAATTTAATATTATTATTATACTTTGATATGTTCAAGATAAAGGGGATAGTATTGCCATAACGTGATGACGCAGGACATTCCAGTCCCATAGTCATTAACCAAGATTCTATAAATATACATTTATACATGTACATGATGCAAAAATATATCTGTAACCAAGCGAAGATTTAAAATTATTATGTTGATATGGTATACTGATTTGATAGAACTTAATAATTTCCGTACTGGTCCACCAATCGCTTGTTCACTATCGCGAAATAGTACGATGTCTAACTAGAGATTATGTTATTACTATTAAGGTTGCGTCCACATTACCCCCATTTGGTTCTAAAGCGTACAAAACATTTTATTGACGTTATTCTTGTGGAACAATCCAATTTTTCCCTGTGGGATGGGATTTGGTCACATTATTTATCCAAAGCTCCGACTCCTGTACTGTCTAATCATAGAATATTCCGCAAAACATCCGACAAACTACCTCTCACGCACCAAGGTTAACATTTCTTATTGAGGGTAAAGGGACCAAATGGTTCATCTGAAAGTTCGCAACTAACAGACAAATTACAGTCATCACGGCTGCTCCCTGTTTACTTTTGTAAACACAAAGGTGCACGATGTTTACAAATGTGATTGGATTTTGTTACAAATGTGAATGGATCTTGTTACAAATGCAAACATTGGGTTCTGTTCACAAGGTTCAGATGGTTTACAAATGTAACAAAGAACTTACAAATGTTGAGGGGTTCAGGTGCTCACAAAATACCCAGTTGTTCACAATTGTAACAAGCAGTTCTAGAGGCTTTTAGTGAGAATACAGTTTTATATAAATTTCCCTTCCGAATATTTACCATTTTCTTCAAATGGGAAGAAAACTTAAACGAAACAGGGACAAACAAAATGTACTGAATGTATTTGACAACTGTGGACCACAATAACTCATACAGGAGGGGTGAATACCCAGTAACCGTCCAGTTCATTCCTATGCTATGCTACTTAGTTTCAACGACGCCCCATCCATTATTTTCGGTGGTGCGAACTCCAGTCGGCCTACCATGGTGTACAGCTATTACAAATATATTACAGTGAAAGGAGGCAACTCTAGCATAGAATGAGTTAAATGGAACTATTCGCGGTTAAAATATGTCAGAAAGGTTCAGTTTTTTTTGCAAACCAGATGAACAAATGAAGGGATAATGATGTACAAAATAATGACATGGGGTATGACACAGGCCGCTGATACAATTTCCAAAGGAGATGATAGCTTCTGATTCGTACATTCTTACAGAATAATAAAAAAAACTGTTTTCGCTAATAGTTGAGTGAATAATAACTTTCTAGGTCATCTTGTTTTCTTATCCCTCGCAGATTTTCACGTGAGAACAGCTCATACGTTGGTTTGACCCAGGGTGCTCGCAGCTCAAGATATTCCGGAGGTCCGACGACTTGTCCTCCCCTTCTCGCAGGTTCTCCAAACAACATCCTAGACCGATTGGATTCACTGTTCTCACACCCATCTTCAATTTATTTTTGAGCAACACTTGATTCTGCACCAGAAGTACCTCTTCGTACAAGTGCGTGGGTATTAGATGGGATTATTTGAAGTCATCATCCCCTTCCTTCATCAGCCATAACTTCTTCCTCCGACCCGCTAGCACTGGATAATGCATTTATACAAATTAAATAAACGATTATTTCACATGAACCAAGAATATCTTTTCTCAAAGCTTACTCCAACCTCCATCTTGTGTCGTCCTCCATTTAGAGCATGTTGTTCTTCATAAGGGAGTCGTTGGTTCCCACAAGTGGTAAGGGCACAAGTAGAATTTATGTCAGTCAAACGGTGTTGACTCTTCAAGCAAATTTTCACTGCGCTAAAAAAGATTCGACTAGAAATCTCATCTTAGGAGTCACCACCAACTCATTTGAGCAAAGCCTTGAGCGGAGTATAATAACAGACAAATAATGTTCAACTGCATCATAGATCTTGTGTACTACAAAAAGAGAATCAAGGTACTTTTATTCCAGTATAGACTCGAGCTAACATGGAGCATATGTATATCGACTGAACAGCCACGGCATCCACCCGCTGAGTGCTGATATACTTCTAACATTATTTTTATCATGCTTCATCCTGTCATTCACCATCATAAGAAAGAGGAAGGACTATTCCTCAAGTCCACCATCCCGCTAGATGTGCTATCGTGAATGGATTTAGACTATTTCCGCGAGTATTTCAAAGATGAAACTTTCTTCACTGCTAACCTCACCCCACAAATAAATTATACAAACAGGGAAGCATGCGCTTATAAAATTTGCCAAAGCACACCTTGTCGTCGTAGACTGTCGGAAACAAACTACACAGGCTACCAACACATATTTACGTCTCACAACTATAAATGGAAGATAAATTCCTGGAAGAATCCCCCCCCCGTTCGGCCAGTTCTACAGTCCGGGTCCCATACAACATACCTTCTCCTCACATCCACCACCAAGATTCAATGGTTAATAATTAAGTCACTAGTACAACAACTCCAGATGATTCATCCTCTCCAACAATAGGTCTTTTCATTAAAATTAAATTAATCACATGACCATCTCAACTGATTGAGGAACTTTTAAAACAATCCCGTCAAGAAGGAGAAACAACGACGAACACTGAGATCGTGTCGTTCGAAATGACTTTTTCAATTGCACTGCCACTGTAGAAAAGTAATGTGAGTAGGTGACTCTGGGGAGCGTATGACACGAAATATCGAGTCAAATCTTCATACTTGGTCCTGTTTTCTCAGGACCTGCAGGAGCATTATTAACCCACAGTGGTGTTGATGACACAAGTTTGAAGAATCTTGGTACATTAATCGAGGTTTACAACATCTTCGTCATTTGCAGGGTGATAAGGAACTGTCATAGTTGGTATGGTGGGGCGAGGCGGCGTAATCGTCGGCACTTCTGCTAGCCCATTGCTTTGGTTTTGGTTCGAATTTTGCTTAAAAATACTTGAAAAGTGTTGCCGGAAGGGATTAGAATGAACATGGAGTGGATTACTGTAGGTGACGCGACCGTTTAGATGTGAGAGCCCGGCTGCATTGGCGGCAGCGGCTTGCTGTCTCTGCTCATTTGCTAATATGGCCTGAATTGTACCCTGCATGGCACGACCCAGGGCTCCCGGCTGGGTGAAGTATGCCTGCACTGCCATTTTCTTCACCTCCATCGTTTGCACTTGAGTCTGGAAAGCGGTCGGGTCCATCCTATTTCTATTCTCGTGCAAGAAGTGCGTGATTTTTCGAAGGTCAGTTATGTCCCGCTGAACCTTGTTCGCATACAAACTCAATACGTAATCGTTCAATTCGGGGTACATGGTTCGAATCCTCTGTTTCATTTTCCCATACGCTTGCAATATCTCAGTGGTACTTTCAGTGGGCCCGGGAGTTGGCCAGATGGCAGGCATCTGGCTCCTGTTCCTCTCATTCTGATACTCTTCCCAGGCTGCCTTCCGTTCATCCTCGGTGAGCCCTTGGTCCACCTGGTTCTGGAGCAGTGAGTCGTGCTCCAAGTACGTATCAATCACGTCCTTGTGTGACATGAGCAAGTCCGCTAGGAGTCGATCCTTGGGCACATCCGGGGTGGGACGATCCGTTTTCTCGTCGGGGTCATACTCGAACATTTTGGCCATGTCATCGAAGGTGAAATGTCGCTCGATTTGATGCTCATCCACGACACGTCCAGACAGTGACAGCTTCACCACTTGCCGATTGTAGATCTTCTCCTCAATTGTACCCCTGGCGAGGAGTCGATATATGTAGCATGGTTTGGTCTGACCGAAGCGGAATACTCGGAAGATGCTCTGCATATCCTGGGATGGATTCCATGAGGCGTCAAAAATAACTACGCGGTTCGCCCCCACTAAGTTTATTCCCAGTCCGCCAGCTTTGGTGGAAATCAGAAACAATTTGGCCCTATAAAGACAAAACACAGGAACGATGTTACAAAGGTAAACAAAGAGAGTAATACATTTGCGTACGCACGCCGCCACATAGACACATACAAACGTACCTAGACGTATCCGCCTTCTTGTTGAAGGTATCGCAGTTTCTCTGCCTGTCATGAGATTTGGTTGACCCGTCAATTCGGAAATACTCAATGTTTTTTCTCCACCTGGAAACATTACTATTATACTGTGGAGGGAAGGAGTCTTGGGAATCCGTCCGTTTCGCTTCCTCGTCAAGGGCTTCTAAAAACTCTTCTATCATATCTAACGAGTACAAGTACTGACTAAAAACTAAAACTTTGTCCTGGATGCTCTCGCAAGTCTTAAGAATTTCAAAGAGCACCACCATCTTGCTACTCAGGTCCATAAACTTCATGTCACTTTTGGATTTGAAAAACTTGCTCCACCAATCCCCACCCTTTTCGATGATATCAGCACTGAGTTCCGGCGGAGCCGCCGAAGCATCATCTACTTCCTCATCAACAGGCTCATCCTTGACGGGCACATCCACCTTGTTCTTGTTCTTGATGACGTTGAGCTCGTCATCTAACCAATCAATGTCACTTCCATCTTCTTCGTCGTCTGGGTCGGAGCGGTCATCGATAAAATCTTTCAGTGACCCGGCTGACTCCGAGGAGTCATAATCATCTTGTTTCTGGGCATGTTTTAACTCCAAGGCTCGGGGATGGCACCAAACTTTGGCCAAATTTGCTGCATGCTTAAGCAATTGGCCCCCACTGACGAGATCCTTGACGGTGTTGATCTGCTTTATACTATTGAGGTAGTGGAGGTAAAGCTTATTCTGTATTTCTGTCATTTTGATGAGAACGACGTACTCGTACTTGGGTGGGAGGTAGGGGAGAAGGACGGAGTAGTCCAACCGCTGCACGCAACCATCCAATAATTTATGGAGCACATGGGCCCTCTTCTTCATGAGGGACACGTCGAACGAGGTAGAGTCCTTGTGCTGCCCATTCGTAATGGGGTTGACGAAACGGTTGAGAAACTCCTTCTTCGAACCCAGTAGGTTGGGCTTCACGAACTGCATCATGCAATGATACTCCACGAGGTTATTCTGAAGCGGAGTCCCGGTCAGCACTACTCTCCTCTTTGAACGGATTTTATTCACTGCAGCAGACAGCTTGGATTTTTCATTCTTGAACACATGCCCCTCGTCACAAACAATGACGTCGGCTCCGGGGTCAATGAGACACTCCATAATGGAATCCTTCAGACGCTTCTTAATCCTTTTCCCTTCCACAAGGGCCCGGAAAGAATCATAATGGATAATACCAATGCCTCCACGTCGCTGCCAGCATTTCAATGCATCAACCCGAGACTCATTGTTCTTCTCATCATACAATGGGTGAACCGTAAGTTGTTTGTCGGCGGGCCGGGTCCACATCTTAACCTCGTTGGTCCAATTGGCCACAGTGTTGAGAGGGCAAATCACAAGAGCTGTCTTCAACCCGATGACTTTGGAAGTCAAAACCGTGTGAAGGAATGCAACTGTCTAAATAGGAAATAATAAACAGTAGAAATTCAAGCCTACTGCAGAGAATGTGAACACATCTAACGCTAACATCAAAGATCATACCTGCAAAGTCTTGCCTAAACCCATGCAATGCGCCAAAATGCACCCGCTGCCCTCGTTATTGGGTTTCTTGAACTCCTGAACGGATTCGAAACAAGCGTTCCACATAAAACGAATTCCTTCTGCCTGGTGAGGTTTCAGTTTCTCCGTTATTTTCGGATCGACAACTACTGTAGGCTCTTTGGTTTCAGGATCATAATCCAGCACAAGAGACTGGATAACGCCTACCTCTGGTGGTTTGAAGAGTTCGTTAAACTATGAAAACGAAAACAGTTTAAACACGATGATGTTGATGATGATGGATCAGATGATCTTCAACACGAACCATACCTGTGCCTGACGTTCAGCAATACGCTTTTTCCTCTTCTCCTCCTCTTCCTCAGCTATTCTTGTATCTTTTTGCAGGTTACGCTTTCCAATGATTCCACGGATATTCTTCCGCCCCTTGCCCTACACCATCAAAAAGGGTAACCATCGAATTTTGAAACGCAACCAAGTAGAACCATTGAAAAGAAATCCGCTACTTACGGTAGCTTCTTCAGCCACATCGCTATCACTGTTTATTGTCATTTCCTCGGCATCTTCACTTCCTCTTCGTCGTTTCTTCGTCTTCTTCTTAGTTTTCGGAGCATCGGAATCATCTGAATCTGACACCTGTTTGATTCGCCTACGCCGTTTTTTGGTGGAAGTTATTCTGTAGGAAAGGCCAGAATAATCCCGACGCATCAACTACGTGCAATGTAAAGAATTAGGAAAAGTATACTGAGGCCGCCCGATACTGGCCAATGTTAGTGATGCTTTCTAGTGTAACAGCTTTAAAGCGCTTCATTCAGGGAAAAATATGAACTCAGTCTCACTTGACATCGGAGTCAGAACTTGATCGCCTTCGACGTCTACTCTTTCGAGCAGCAGATGAAGCATCGGATTTTTCAGAATCAGAAGACAATTCCTCAGTAGAATAACGTTTTTCCGATTTATTTCTGCAAAATCCATTAATTACCAGACCATAAAAATATAATTTTGTCAAATACAATAGTCACCATCATAAAAGAGCTCTCCACGTGTGAGATTGAAAAATCTCAGAAAAAAAATGCACGAGCAACTGACTTCTTTCCCTTGGATGCCTTTGAATCTTCACTGTCGCTTCTAATAGCTGCTCGTGAGCGAGTTTTCTTTCGCGGTACAAAATCATCATCGGAATCATCATTCGAGTCTACTGGTTCAGGAATACGGGCGACAGCAGGGGTATAGTAATTCTTGGATTTCTTCTAAAACGTATGAATGAGATGATATAATGAAATGGAATTCAAACAAAATCTCAAAAGATATACCAAGAGAAACTAAAACAAACAACATACCTTGTCCTTGTCACTACCTTTCGTCTTGGTGGGATCTTTAGCACTGTCGTCGTCCGAACTTTCAATCATATTGGTTCGGCTCGACCCCTGAAGAACTTTCTTCCTCGCGCTGCGCTCTTCATCCGATGAATTAAGCTCTAGCGGTTTCGCATCCAAATCCTCGTCATCACTGTTGATTTCTTCTACTTCCTGTGAGAGCATCTGAGTGGGACGAACATTCCGCTTCAAAATCGTTTCGTTGCTACCTTCATCTGAGTCTGTGTAGTAAATAGAAAGTTCCTGTTAAGGAACATGCTATTCTGTTCACAACCCCTATTTCCATAATAAATACAAAATATCTGCAGATGTACCTGAACTGCCATCATCCCGGATAGTAATATCCCCGTCCTCTTCCTTCTCGTTACGCTTAGAACCTTTCTTGTCACGTTTGCGCGAAGCGTGTTTCTTATCCCTCTTTTTCAGTATTGGATTAAAATTTTGCAACCTTTACAAGTACAACACCAATAGAACATACCAAAACCAAGCCTGAGACATAGATACAGGCAGAATTCAGAAGATATGCTCAAAGTATTTTACCTCCTCAGTGCCTTTTGAAGAGGGTCATCTTTGTCATCGTCAATCCGTTTCTTCCTTTTCTTCACCTTCAGGTCGTCATCCTCACTCTCACTAATGACAACAAAATTATGCGTTTGAAGCCGTTCCATGATAATTTCTGGTAATCTCTTAAGCACGACGTGGCAGGCATCGGGTTGCAATTTCCAGTCTTCAGTTTTCTTTAAGCTGCTACTAGCATTACTACTCTTTACATCGAGTAACTTTTCAAAAGGGGCAAGTTTATTCCGGTAATTCTCATGAGAACTATCCGAGTTATTTGATTCTTCATCACTACGCCGACCATTTCCCACTCGCTTTGGTTTCTTGAAGGGTGCATCAACTTTAGATTTGGTATTCCTCCCCGAGTCCTCTTCCTCCCGCCGCAAAACAGAGCGTCGGGCTCTTTCTTCCTCCTCATCGGATTCAGATTTCTTCTTCCCTAGGAATACGGTTTCCGCCGGACTAGGTGACCGTCTTGTGGATTCTGGACGAGATTCTCTCTTCTTTTCATTCTTGACTGGGGTACCTGATAATACCAGGCGTCGAGCTCTTTCTTCATCTTCATCAGACGACTCGGTAGCCTTCTTGCTGCCCAAGCAAACAGTTTCGGCAGGACTAGGGGATCGAACGAAGGACCTCAAACTCTTTCGACTTGTCTGTTCCTGCTTCACCTTTACCTTGGGAGGACCCAAGAACACGGTGTCTGTAGGACTTGGTGATCGCGCCTTCGCCATTGGCTTTGTAACCGTATCTTCCTTCGAAAATTCAGTGATTTCAGACCCTAAGGGACTTGGAAGTTCGTCCAAGTTACCACTGGAGACCTCTTCTAAGTTTTCATCATCATCCTGAGGCTCATTCGTTGTAGGAGGTGGGCTTTCCGATTTCTTCTGCTCATCTTCAACGCCAGAATTTTCGAATATTTCCTCCAACCGCTCTGTGGTATCCCCCTCCTCGGTAGTATCCTTAGTGGGTTCCTCCATGGGATCAACTTCGTCGTCGGAACTGACATTATCATATAACTTATCTTCCTCAGACTTTTCCTTCCTCACAGGTTTTTCCGGCGAACTTCCATCAACTGTGGAACAACAACTTTCGTCAGAATCAGACTCATCAGGCGGAATACCCACGCTGGCATTTTCATCGTTCTTCAGTTCGTCCTCCTTTATGCTAGACTCGCTGGATTTTTTATCCCCTCGTGCTTTCGACGCAATGGTCGGAAATCGCTCATGTAGCTCCTCTTCGGCTTGAGCGGTAACCTCATTCAAATTCTCAATTGCCTTGTCTACAATTTGTCTGAATTCTCTCACAACCCTGCCGGAAATTTTCGAACTCTTGTAGTCCTCCCGACTTAGGTCAGACTCAAACTTCGTCACATACTGGCTGACAACATTGCTCAGTTCAGCAGTGAAAAATTCCGCTGTTGAAGACAACTGGGTAGCCGTGAAGGTTAGCCATTCCACAAGGGGTGGCAGTCGGTATACATCCACCCCGGCTTTACTCTTCTCCTTGGTTGTCTCCATCCCCAAATGACTGGATTCAGAAGGTATAGAATCTAAAATAAATCGTTCCCATCAATTAGGTAAAACTTCTTGAGAGATTTTAGGGTGAAGCAGAAACTTTAGTGCTCATGACATTGTCACAAAGGGTTGGTATAGAGCGGGATTCAACATGACTGATATACCTGAGCACAGCACACCCCAACCTTCGGTGGAAAGTAAAAATTTTCGCTTACCAAAAAGTCATTCCTGGATGCTGTCTCCGGTTAGGTCGGTCTCCTCTTGACTCCTGCGGTATTAGCAAATGACAGCTGCAGTTAGTAAAGTTTGTGCACATTTAACAGATTCAGTTCTTACGTCTTTCACTAAACTTTCCCGACCCGCTTCAGAAATTCGCACCGATCGTAATCTGCTCTATACGGATAGTAGCAGCTAAAGTATACAGACCACTGCACTTGTGTTACAGGTATACATTTCCAATAATGGAATGACGCGTGCGCATACGGGAAACAACGTCAAAGAAAGAGAGAACGACAGACAAGGAAATGTTCAGTTTCTCCTGCAATACAACCTACCAACCAAATCGCAGGAATTGATCAATGGGCCAACCCTGCTTTGAAATGTTGGCTCTCAAATTTGTGCGGGAAGCCCAACGACCAACCTCATCCAAAATACGTACGCATCGAGTCTGTGAATAGCTATACACTGCATGAACTACGAACCAGTGTTGTACATTTCCATTAAGTATTTCCTTTAGTTCCGAGTTCAGGAATTCTGTATTTTATTAGTGGGAACTGAGCACGCGTTCAATAGTAGCATTTCGAATTTTCTGGAAGATGAAACGTATGGGCTTACGGTTCCATACGTTAAGCAGTCTTCATAATTATAGTACTCATCTCACTCTGCGCCTTAAACTGTAGTATAAATTACGTGCTATACATTACAGAGCGGAGTATAAGCACACGAAAACCCCGTACCTACTTGTTCTAATTAATTCTTGTAGAATTAACTCTCTGACTTTGCTCACTCGTGTTTTTGGTTTACCTTGACAGGATTGTATAGGTTTTGTATTCTAATTTTATATACCTTTTGATATTATTGATATACAGGGTGTCCGATAATGATAGGTCACATTTGTTTTCGCTCTAGCGCCTAAACGGCTCAACACATAACATTGATTTTGGTATCAATCGCAACCTGAGGCTTTAAGATTTTGTTTGGTACCATGATTGACCAGATCGGCCGGATGGTAACCGAGAAATGGCGCATGGCTAAAATCACATGGTAATTTAACATTACCGTAAACGGGACACATTTTGGCGTACTTACTGCTAAACCCCCTGGCGCACACGCATGTGCGATAGCTCGTTTGACAAATCTTGAGACAGCGCTTAAGGTCTGGTGCATCTCTTTCTGCTGCACCTGAACTCCAAAATCGACGCCATGGGATGTGTGGCCTAACCACGGCTGCGTAGACATTTTGGCAGCTAAAGATTGCGTGCAGCACTTTAGGATACAGGAATAGGGTAGAAATTAATTATCGTCTCTATTTGGTGAGTACACCACTGCACCAAACAGTCCCGAGTGGACCAAGCAGAAAATTTAACTTTAATGCAAGCCTTAATACCCTAATGCTGTGGTTGATAGCCCAAAATGGCCTCATTATGGGACACCACGTATATCAGCTGTAGCGCTTTGACATTATTCTTTGATTTATAATGACATGGGATCATTATACAACGTTTGATGTTTCCTAGTAAGGAAACAACTGTACATGCACGCGTGGCAGGCAGACATGCGCATTTGATTTTGCCTTCCTATCAGCCTACCTACAGCTTTAAAAAATCAGTGCGCCTACTTTATTGGATGGGATGAAAACTTAGCCTATCCTTTGCCT
>WJFA01002279.1:0-16651 GCA_009870155.1 Pseudobourletiella spinata | reverse complement strand
TAATTAAATAATAATAAAACACAAAAAAATAAAAAATAATTAAATAGTAATAAAAAAATAAAAATTAATTAAATAATAATAAAACACAAGAAAATAAAAAATAATTAAATAATAATAAAACACAAAAAAATAAAAAATAATTTAATAATAATAAAACACAAAAAAATAAAAACGAATAATTCAATTTAAAAATAATGTTTGCCTTCTGAAATTATGCATAAATTTACCACTGATTGATGTTTTCGTTTCCTGCAAAATTATGCGAGAAATTCCAACGAAATTGTTTTCGAAATCTCCCACAGCTTAACGCATGGGTTTGCCACGAAGTAATGTCTTCATTTCCTACTAAAACAATTCCTGAATTTTCCGCGAGTTTTGAATTTCTACTAAAATATTTCATTTGAATTTTCCGCAAACTGGTACAACACGTTTCCCAAAAAAAGGTAAAATTGATTTTCTCCCGAACTCCTTTTCAAAATATCTAAAATTTCTCCTTAGTTACTGCCTGGAAGTTCTGTTAGACTGTTTATTTACCAAGATAACGACAACCTAAGCATCTCGATGTTACAATCGGAGTAACAATGGGTAGTAGTAATGGCCAAATGCAAATTCAAAGTGCCCACCTCTGCCACGAGCCGATGGGTTGCTGTTGTGAATATTCATTTGTATTTGGCGCCCAGGGGGGAGCAGAATGCGTTGGAAAGTAGTGGGGCATTTGTGGCTGAAATCCATGATGGTGGTGAATTACCAGTAACAAACACATTAGCCCGTAGAGTAATGATTCATTTTCCCGCCCATTCCCCAGAATGATGGGAGTACAGGCTTGCATGTATGGCGAGTTGGACGGCTCGGAGAAATATAATAATTGGGAAAATATACAACCCGCTCATTTCATTCGTTAATTGAAACTTGGGGGGCTTAATCCAGGCCGAAGGGACCCCGCGGACGTTTCCATACGTAGGAGGGCAGTGGAGAGCGTCTTGGGGAGATTAAACTTTAATCACTCTCCCTTCCCAGAGTCATCATCAGCATGTCTTTTCTGGAAAATTCTCATTAGGAAAATGGAGTTGTGAGGGTGAGGGAAGGAGGAGATGTAATGTGTGCAGAGTGTGCAGGAGTGGCGAGAAGAAGAGCGAGAGGCAAATCTAATCTCCTTCCTCTCCTTCTATGATCCGGACGGACTGATAATGTGGGACATGGAGCGTAATGCTTGACGGAAACTCTTTTCACTCCAACATGCATACATGCTCCCGTCCAACTAGTGGACTGTACCGAGCAACTAGCCTTACCATATGCCGTGGTTGCATTCCCCCTTGGAAAATAATATGCGTAAAGGAAAAATCTGCAGCAGCCGTACATATAGAATGTCCGCGAACTAGTTCTGTTATACAAGATACCGACAAGATGTCTCCATCATTTTCGCAGGCTTGCCCTCTCATTCCCCTTGACAAGTAGGTTGGGTCGTACGGACGTATTACCCTATATCATATGGCATCCGCGCTGGCGCAATGGTGCGCAATTGCATTCTCAAGCGTGCATGGGACAAAGTCATTTGATTCATTTGCTCAATTATTATCCTCCGGATGAATGGACATAATGGGTCTTGAAGGACATATGTAATTGAATATGTGCCATGTGGTAATGATATCCTTGAGTCTGCGCAATGACTGGGACGAGGGTGAAACTCGAGTCCAATGGAGCCACACTATTTTTTAAATCAAAATCCTTCCAGCCTTTTCACAAACCAAAACACACACACAAAAAACCAGTTTTCACATCATCCGATGAGGGAAACCATGGAGTCAAAGATTATATAGGAGAGATCCGCATCTCTATAGATAGCACCGCGCCGGAGACAAATGAGTATAGCTAGCTGGGCTACGGTGGATCCGGTTAATACCAAGGGCTTCTCACCTAAAAGGGATGGTCGCCAAGTGGGATCCTCCGATGCGAGACATGAGAGCGGTTCCGGAGGAGTAGCAACGGTGGGTGTGAGTAAACAGTATCATGGAACTCATTAGGGGAAACACCATACGTCAATGTCGCCGGAGCCAATTACGGGGGTCGTAGCAGCGGAGGTACAAGATTAAATGGACGGAATTAACGGAATTGTAACCTGACTGGTAGGAACCCGCCCGGAGCGGAGGGAAACGGGCTTTCGGAATTCCAAATTACGGGGTCAAAACCCGGGTTCTCAACGACACGCCGGCCCGAGATGACATCCGTGGGATGCTCCACATTGTGAAAAATACCCGGAGCCGTCCACCCACAGATTACTCAGACTCAATCTGTGTGAGTTTTTTGTGAGCTCCTGTGTGTGAGTGTGTTATTATGTGGGTTTCGGTGTGTGTGTGTGTGTGTGTGTTATTATGTGAGTTTCGGTGTGTATGTGTTTTACTATGTGAGTTCCTCCATGTGGGTAAGTGCGTGTGTGTGTTTGGTTGTGTGTCTATGCGCGTGTTCATGTGCGTTACGGTGCGTGTCCACATGTGTGCGTTAGTGTGTGCCTCTGCGTTTCTCCATACGTGTTGGCGTTTGAGTGTGTGGATGAACGTACGTATGTGCAGAATTTTTCAAACTGGTTCGAAGCGGGAAGGATGCGACAACGGAGCCGAACGTTACGCATCTCGAGAATGGCTACTATACGCATTCCTGACTCGACCATAAACTTTCTAGCCTCCGTTACTACTCCTGTCCTGGGTGTAGGCTGCTCACAGAAGCGCAGTGAGCGGAGTGAGCAGGCGACAAACTACCGTCATAAGGACCGGGCTCAATGGGATTTTTATGCTGGCAGTTCCCAGATTAATCTGCTCCCCCCTCTTTCACGTGAGGCGTGGGAGTGCATTATTTAAGGCTCGTGCCGGAGTGGATTCCAAATTAAAAATCCTGGCAAAAAAAAACCTTGGTCACACAGTGTAGCCATTGCCATACTAGTAGTCATACTTCTGCACGTTTATTTTTACTCCTCCAAATTATGATTATGATGACTATTATTCTCCAAGTTGAAAGAAGACTTCTTCAGCATAGTTGGGAACTCACGGCGGCCTCATTCATAAATTATCTCTAGACGCTCATCATGAGAGCGTCCCGTCCGTCTTCCGCCATAATACAATTTCCTTCGGAAATTAAATCGGCTCGTTCGTCCGCTGCTGGGAATGAGAGCGCCTTATTCCTTCAGCACAGCCCACCATAGTCTCTCTCTCTCTCTCCCCTTCCTCAATCAAAAAGTTGGATGGAGGAGAAATCGTCCGTGTGAGCGCTCGGAGTGACGTAACAAAGTGCTCCAAGAGTCCAAACTTCCCTCCTTCCCCAGCTAAGCTCTATGGTGGAAGTGTCATTTTGCGGCCGCGGTGGCAGCTGTCACTGACAGGAAAAGCAGCAGGAGTTTGGCACAGAAGACCAAGCCGACCGTTCCTGTAGTTGCTAGGAAGCACTGCACGTGGACGAACTGCGCATGTGAGGAACTCGAAGGAGCTAAAGCTTGACAATTTCAAAATACATGCAATAGTGGATTTCGTTTTGAAATTCCCGCTCCTTCCCATTATTGAAAGCACCAAGTTTTAAAACTAATATTCTGAAGCGACTCCTGGGTAGGTTTTCCACATATTTTTTCCAAATATTCCTGAGAGTCCAAATATTTTTTCCAAATTTGTTTTCCAAATATTCCTGAAATTCGAAATATTTTTTTCAAATTTGTTTTCCAAATATTCCTGAAATTCGAAATATTTTTTTCAAATTTGTTTTCCAAATATTCCTGAAATTCCAAATATATTTTGAGTGCTATTGTCAACAGTAGGAAGGACCAAGGTGGAGGAGACTACTTATACGCCCCGGAACCACCAAGTGTACTTTTGTATCCCACCGAGGACAAAAGTCAAATAGACACCCTACAAGTAGCAGACAAATTTGTAAAGACGCGCCTGCACATTGCCCGCGGGTTGGCGGGAGAAACAGAGAGAAATTGTTTCAAAAACTCTTTGGAGGAAAACTACGACCGAAACAAACTTTCCATCATTTGCATTAATCAAGCCAGCTAGACGGAAATGAGGATCCCAACGTGAGCTGAGCTCTAATGGAACCTATCCTCTCCACACCCCGACTGAGCATTGCCCAAACTTTGCAGGACCAACTAACCAGGCGAGCAGGACCGCAAAATACTTGTTTTATTTTCACCCATTTGTTTTCACACTGAATTACCCATTCCGCCCACTCTTATCCCCCCAGTTTTTGAGAAACTGTACAAGATATTAGCATAGGAACTAGTTCAAATTTCCTCAAAACTTTCCACGACTTGCCCCACCCCGCAAAAATTCAAATTCCCCTCGAGTTGAAGTAGACTTGACGGAAACTTACAAGGAACATTGATTTTCACTCTGTCTGAAGCTCCACAGTTGTGCCTAGCAACTATATACTCTCATCCTTCCGCTCGCCTTCTTCTCCAGTCTATCCACATGTATTTGCATTGGCGGTGGCAATGTTGAGAGTGTACACAATGCGCGATAGGCGGACCTGTCTGCCGTTTAGCCCTGTACTATCTCCTGACCGAGCCATGCTCGACATAACACATTGATTAGCCCAACAGTCCGACGAACAGGCATTTAGCCTGGATCTGTCAGTCTCCACTTTTCCTCTCCTACCATCATCTCCCAGGGAAAAACGTTTGCATGTGACTCACTCACTCGTCGGAAGGAGATGGAATCCTCCAAATGAATATTAAGAAGCGGAAAGAATTCAGCTCCACTCATACTCTCACACGTGTATGTATTAATTTATAAGGAGAGAGAAAAAAAAGTTTTCACCCCAACCGGTTTCCGCCCTCCAACCTCCGCTGCTGCTGCGGGCCTCAAACTTTGAACATGGAGATGAATGGGAAGGGGACACATGGTGAATATAGTATAAGATTCAAACTCCCGTTGTTGGCGCGACAACCCTCGAGCCACATTCATTCGCAATGTGTATATATACGAGGATTTTTAATGAAATTTTCTTTCAATTAATCCACCACCTTCCACCCTCCGGGTGGTAGTTATGGATTCCACATTTAAATTTTGGCGCTAAAAACTTTCCGTAGGAAAGGATAAAACTGCGGGAGGTTTAAAATCAAGCTTACCTTGAGCATTGAGATCCTCCAAAAATATCCGTTAACTCCACAATGGCACCATGCTATGCGTATATGTTCGACGAGGTCACTTTTGAGTGGGAGAGCACTGACAGGCTGCTGCAATAGAGAGTAAGCTCACTTTGAGGTGGCAGTCCTCGGAGGGATTCTATAATGATGATGATGATGATGATATTCACACTGTCACAAGGGCCTGTAAAAAACCACCAAAATATCCCCAGGTTAAATTTCCATTGCGGTTCACACTACCAGCTGGACACGGAGGAGACACTGGCCAGGTCAGGAGGTGGTGAGAAAATGACACTGACCAGAGAGGAGGACGACAGGTATGGCTAGTTTCACACAGGGGTAGTCCACACTACGTCTCTGACTCATACCAGTTTAACTGACAGTTCTCTGTGTGTGTGTGTGTGTGTGTGTGTGTGTGTGTGTGCGTACGTTTATAGTACGGAAAGTTTACACTGCCCAAGTAATTGTTTGTTTCTCATGAGCGCTGTTCAAAGTCTCACAAGTTGAGGATGAGATAAGCCACCAACAGGGATATGAGCTTTGTCAGCTGGGGAAGGAGATGAGATGAGATGTGCGTCCCTCATGTGACAAGAATTGAGGAAGGACTGGCTCACGGTCTGTGTGAGTGAGTGAGTGAGGAGGGTGAGCTCCGAAGGCGTGGATGTATCCTGCAGACTTTTGTCTGCTCGTCGAGAACGCCAGTCCCGAAATGGCCTCATATGGTATTCTCAATGGCTTTTATGCAGAAAAATGTGTGTGTGTATGTGTGTGTGATAAAGCCTCTATTTCCCATCAACATCATGACTCGGACAAAATGTGTATGTATGTGCATGTGTGGTTATGTGTGGGCATGTGTGGCTGTGTGTCTCACTGTGTGCGCAATAGTAATAACAGGGTTGGCCGTATACATTCCCGCACGCATTCTACACCTCGAAGATGAGATCGTGAGACGTTGCTACAACAACAGCAAGGGCTACCACTACATTTTCCCTCTGAGATAAACTTGAGATGTCCCACCAATGTAATAACAATTGCGAGCTGGCCAGCGTTTTATGGCACTTGGCTGCAGAGCAGTCAGAGGGATAGGGGGGAACAACTCTGTGGGAGTTGGATATTTGCATTATTGTTGAGCTAAATTATCATGTCATGTCACCTGACAGCTTCCATCAAATTTATTGGCAAGGAGTAATGGCAGATTCTACCCATGTGCAATAAGGGTCTGGGAAAGTGGAGCGGAAAAGGCGGTGGCGGCGAGGACAACAACGGATGACTCCTTGATGGGAGTCTCATGCATATAGTCGGTGCGAGCAAGCAGCAGGTTTATATGAGCCCGGCGTCAAGTTATTATTGTTCCTGTATCGCAGAATGATCTCCGCCGGACGGACGAGTATCCCACTTGAATGGGAAGAAAATCCAAGGCTAACTATGTGTAGGTTCCAAGTCAGTGAGCAAATTTAAAATCCAATTATCCCTCTATTCAGCTCCACAAGTTGCCTGACAGTCCGCATGTGTACTATCTATGTGTGAGCTCATATTGTGAGGTTGGACGGGAAAATGAGACTGATTTATTCATTGGGCTGTGGTCATAGTTTGCCCGATGGTGGCGTCCACTTTTTGAGTTGTTCGCTCACTTCTTTCTCCCACCCTCACGCTCACTTTGCAGCATTGCTGTTAAGTGCTCCTGGCGGCGGCGGCGGCGGCGGCAAATCCAAAAAATCCGGTGGGAAGATTTCAATGGCAATTACAGAGGAGATAAAACAGAGGCCTTGTTCGCAGTAGTACTTTTGGTATAGCTCACAGTCAGTGGAACTTGTGCCGGGTAGGATTTCTTTGGGAGAGCCAGCTCATCCGTACACAAAGTTTCCAAAATAATGGGGCAAAAGCAAGCGGAAGAAAATGTGAGATACAAAATAGATGTGTGGGAACGGATCTGACTGGGCACAACTGCGCCTGCGCCTGTCTGCGTGTGCGTGTGAGAAAATAAGCCTTGTAGGAAGATGAAATCCATTTATTTGCTCAAGTCTCTCCCTCATCTCTCTGTCTCTCGCTCTGTATGTGAGATCTACACGGAGTTAGGGAGATACGACCATCATCATTGGCCTCAAGTTCATGTTTCAATAATTGAAAGGAATGGCCTTGGCTTCCGGCTTTCCTCCTCCTCCTCCTCCTCCTCCACCGCTCAACGGCTGAAATTACGTGAAATCGGACGAGGCTGCTGTATTAGAGGCTATGGTGACGGGGTGGGATATAAAAATCCAATAATGACAACCACGCTGACCTCCTCCTCACTCACCCTAGTCGTCGTAATACAGTGGGCTAATACGACGAAACTTTATGGTCACTCTCAGCCTTATTGGATGTCATGGGCAGAGCTGTGCGCGCGGAGCGTTTGTACAGTGGAGCGAGCAGTGACACGGGATCTCTCACCATCTACAACTCCCTCCACTCACCATGTACTATACATACATCCCCGCGGAGTCACTCACCCATGATAATAACGCCGAGCTCCCACTAACGAACCCACAAATCTCCACCAGAGGATCTCTCCGACCGAGAGAGCGAGTCATAACAAAGTGTAAACAAGACTCCCATCCCATCCTCCGTTACATAATTCTGCTCGCATTAACACGGTATGCTCATTAGCACCACTACTGTGGACCCACTCCCATCATGCGCACAGTCAGTCAGGCCCGCCGTCACTATTCTCCTCAATAATGGAGAATTAAGCTGTGTGTGTGTGTGTGTGTATGTGGCTCGGAGCCAATGTTAATTTCCCCGTTTGAGGTCTTCATTATGAACCGGAATAACGTGAATCTACTCAGACAGCTCCGCCAGATCCGCTGAACAACTGACGCCGTTTAATTAGTTCCTCCCGTTCACCGGCCAAGTCCGGTTACAGCCGCCGCCGCTGGCGCCGCCGCCGCCGCCCAACTTAACGCGGCGGGAAGAGTCGGGAAAGGTAGGCGGGAACTGAGTGACTGCAGAGTGCGAGAGCTCATTGATTTTATTGGATCTTGAGATCTTCCAGAGAGGACTACCGCTACTTGCACGAGTTTGGTAAGAGCATTGAAGAAATTACCAAATGCCCAGTTTCTCTATATTTTATCTCACGCCAGAGTCGGACATGAGCCATAAATGGAGGGAATTAATGAGGACTGACTGAGTTGGATCATCATAATCAACTATGAACAAGTCTACTACAAACTCCGGTTTGATGATCCGCCATTACGGCTGGGGCTATCACTCGGCGCTCCAGGATCCGCTCCAGCATCTTCCCCATCCGCCATTACCCAAGGTTACAATGCATTAGAAAGTGGGAATCCAATGAATAAAAAACTCTGCCGTCCAATCCACTACTGGTTCATGGGAAATGGAAAAGAGCTGCGGAAAAAGAGGAAAAGCAGTTGGAGGGAACTTTACACACACACCCCACCACCGACCCTCTGGACTGCCTGCGGAAGTTAGTCCGTGCGGGCAGATGTCCCGCCCCGCCCCCAGATCCCTTGGGGAAAAGGGGCAATTTATGAAATGTTTATTCCTCTCCTTATTGTTCTTCCTGCTCAACTTGAGAAGGAGAGGAAAGGGAAAGGATCCCTGGGAAGGGTTAAATCATGGAAGAATTGCATTTATTTAATCTTCTCTGTTAAAATGTAAATCTCCACATGTACATGCTCCCTCCTGCCATCGGTTTGCTCGAGGATGTTGAGCGCTGGCTGATGGGACGAGGACATCCCGGGAGAGAATAGAATCTTCCTTTTTCTTCATCTCGACACGACCAACATTGTGTGCCATCCGAGGGGGACATAACCGTTAGGCCTTACAAGGCCATTAATGTGCAAAGGTCCTCCTTGGGCCCACACTTACGGAGGAGGATGTGTAATCATGGGCTGGATCAAACCAACGAGTTGCATATTGAGTTCCCACAAGTTAATTCCCTGTACGCTTCACTGATCTGAGGCCAGGAATAAATGACCATCTATTTGGGTTCGTATGAGTTTGGATGGAGGAAGTGAATCCATCCCGGGGTGTCCGCAATGGTGGTGGTAGTGGTGGTGGTGGTGACGAAGAGTGGCTGCAGCGGTGGGTCGTAGTACACACATTATTATGGGGGTGTTTCGAGGCAAATGTTTCCTTGGTGAGGGAGGCGCAACAGTACAAAGTATTGCACCTCCGCAGAGCATCATTAACCCATCACGGGGGGAGAGATTTACGAGGAATTTTATGGCTAATTCATGTGATGCTCGACGGCTGAACAAACTGAGAGGATGGGGAGCGGATAGTGGCGACGAGCTCAGGATGAGCATCTCCGAGTGATCCTGGACAGGCGGGAGAGGAACGGCAGGATCTGTCCACTTCCCTTTATGAAATTACACTTTGGTCCATTTGACCAATCTCCGCGTGCTTGAGATCTCCCGAGGATTTCACCTTTACCTGCTAACCAATGCAATAATGGTTATAGCCTTGAGACTAGCCGAGGGCTCAAGTTCAAATAGAATTTGAACTTGCAACTTCCACTGCACCTTCCACTGCGTTACTCTGCATTTTAACACGAGGCTAAAGACTTGAATTTTTTTTACGACAAGGCCTATACGCGAGATTACCCACGGTAACACTTTATGATACTGAAATTGATCTCACGCACTTGTTAGACGAGCGTCATAAGAAGGAGTGGAATGGCAAATTCTCTAACGATCCCATATAAAATGTTAGAGCCGATTTCCGCCTCGTCCTTCCGATATACCTGGCACACACGGAGGCTCAATGAGTGAGTCTGGCTGCTTTAAGGAGACAAAGTAGATGTGGGAGGTCTGTTCAGGCTGAGGATTTACACATTTTTCGGCAGGGAAAACGCTTCATTCCGTCTGCCCTCCCGCCCAGACAGCTCAAACCGATGGAAGGAGCTGTTTCTTCAACAAACTTCGTGCCAGGATCAGGATCAATAGCGTGTGGGTGCGGAACCATTGAGCGGGGACTCCACATCCTCCTCCGACATATTTTCGCGGGAATAATGGGGGAACAGGCCACTTTTCCTCCGAGTCCCTGTGAGACGCATATAAAAAGTTGGGCCGACGATGAACTCGATCGGGCCGATATGTAGGACCATTATATTGAGACTTTGCCTAGGGAAACTCCTTCATGACTTTATCTGTGTAGGGCTGCTGGCTGCCTCCTTTTACGATCTTCCTGTTGTACACTGCATCGGAAGATCAACTTGAGTCGGATCCCAACTACTCCCACCATCGGATCCCCACACTCCAGAGTCGGAGGGAAACATTTGGGCACCCTGCATACGCATGGAAACCCCCGCCGGAATGACCCGTACTTTCTTATAGTGGGCGTCACGCGGGGAAATTTACGACCCCGCCTCAGCCCGCATACACTCATATAACTTATATCCTCCTTCCCCATGATGGTACTCAACTCTTGTTGGCCGCCATCAGAATTTCATCTCATGTCCCTATCGCAATCACCCAGCGAACAAATTACGGGGATGGATGCAAGGGGTGATGTTGAAAGTTTGGCCTATCGGCCGCCGCGTTCAGGCGGAACCGAGAGGGCCTCGGGCTCGCCCAGGTAGCAAGACTGTATGCACGGCGAGGCTGTCATAAAATGTAAATTTCATCCAACATCTCCCTCACTATGACCCCAGCTAAATTTATGGCGACGTGGAGATTTACACGTGCAAACACCCAGCCACCTCCCAGCGGGACTCACCACTCGAAGAATAGCCGCGCCATCGCTGCTGCTGCTGCTGCTCTTTTGGGCGGGGAACTTGACCCGATTTCCACACGGCTCCGCTCGCTCAGCTTAAGAAATTATCGGGGTTGCTCTTTTGGAAGAAATCAAATGGACATTGATTATGAGAGCACAATCTTTGGAGACTCAGGCATGCGCAGGGGAGAAACAAGATGATGCTCACAGAGGGCTTTTAAAATGTCGCTCCAATCCCTATACCATTAGCACACCCTCAAGTTATAGCGGCGGCAGGGTATTTGCCCTTGGAAAAACCCGGATAGTTTCCACGTACTGGACGTATCGTGACCTCTTTTCTCCGAGGCGGACGTCCCGACGTGATGGTAGAAATTTATCCTCTTCCATGCATGCATGCATGCAAATGACAGCGGAGAGTCCCACGGGCTCCCCCCCGTATCCCATAACACACTTGAAGGGAGGAAATATTGGCGCAAGAGAGACATGCTTACGAGCTCGCTCACATTCATTCCCACAGGAGTGAGAGAATTTTGCAAAATGTGAAAGGGTAGAAATGATCCAGTATATGTATAATGTATACATAATGTGAATCCACAGTATCACTCCCCGTCATAATATTGATTACAGCAGCCGCTCTTCCGCGAGCAACATTATGGCATAGGCTCACAGGCTCTGAGACTCTCTCCGCAGGCCTGGACGAATTCCTCGACGAAAGCGCGCCTGTAGTATAGTCCTCCATTGCATCTCATCTGTATCTCGCTGGGATGAAACGAACATGTTTGAGAAATCCAAGGTTACTTCGCCGTAATTGCCGCAGGGCAAGGGATTGGCGAGATGGGAAATGTTTTTGGAAATTGCAGAAGTGGTGGTGGTGGTGGTGGTGGTGGTGGTGGTGGTGGTGGTGTAGCAATCATTACGAGTAGGGTGTATAAGTTGCTGTCATAATGAATTAAAATTATTGCCTCTACCGAGACGAGCCTATATATGGAGGAGCTTCTCCGGGGGGACGAGCATGTGTTTCATATGACGCGTAGAAAACTTGGAGTTGTTGCTATTCCCTCCATGCAAAAGCAGAAGTTCCGCTCGCCTTCCAGATGGCTCAGCGGCAGGATCGCAGCAGGATGAGTGTTTCCACCACTCTGCCTTTTAGCACCGACTGCCATATCCCGTATAAAAAGAACTTGAAAGTTTCGGCGTGTCCCTACATGGCTGATACGATGAGATGATGGAACCTTGATGGGATTCAACTGTATCTATACAGAAAAAGTCTGTGGATGTTTCCGCGCTGAAAAAGTTCAGTAGAAAGCGCAGGCGGGGAGACTGGCCCAAAGTTGCATAAAATAATTCCATTTTTCTCATCATCTTCACAGAGGACCATCGGATACCATCGACAGTAGTGGTGAGAGCCGTGAGTGAGGCTGTGAAGAGTCCTTATGGGAGCGTCCTCCGCGTATAGCCAGCATAACGGCACGTCGTGTCATCGATCCGTCCCACTACCTCCTCTATACCATTGCATTTTGTGCTCCACTATCTCCGTGTCCTCCTCCATTCCATTATACACTCTCCGTTTGCCAAAGTCATGGTCACACGAGCCGGTAATCCGTGAGGATTTTAAATTCAAAGAAAAACCCGCCAACTCCTCCCCACCGCAGATTATGGAAGAGTTATGTAGTAAATCATATTTTTATTACCCTTTACAGAGTAATCAAAAGTTGGTTTTGAGGAAGTGGAAGTAATAAGTGTGCGTCCCATTTACGTCAGACCTTTGAAGCTGGCGCGTATTCTTGTGAAGCCGTAATTCAGGCCGAGAATTTCAGCGAGTTGTTTTGAATATGTAAATGGATTACTAAGAAGTAACTCGCTCTGTCTCTCTGATCTTTGAGAACTAATACCGATGATTTTCCAAGAAAGTTACACTTTTAGCCAGACCGCTGACTGGAGTTGACGGAACAGACCGTGTCGACGTGCCGAACGTATAGAATCTTCACAAACTTGCTTCCCACTCACTCCGAAGGAAAGTGTGTGTATAGTCTCTGGGGACTTCTAATCCCAACAACAGGATTGGTTCGTCAAAGAATGGATCGGTTAAAGTTGGCGCACGGCCGTGGGCAAATGTAGGCCAATAAGGGAGATCAACACCAGAGCGGTCACTCCGAAGAAGAAGGTAACGTAAGAAAAGTTTCCGCAGTAAGTCCTGGTACACGCCTCCGCAGTTTAGCCGTCACCAGGCTGACGCCCACATTTTTTTTTTCAAATCAGCAAAATACTTTTTAGAACGGCTCCAGCCCTGGTCGATGTCTCAACTATCGCAGCCCACCATCCGCGGCAAGACTCTGCACTCCACCAAAATTGCCATGGACATCGTTCGGTCGTGGTTATACGAGCCGCTGTGTCTACTAGCTATTCATGGAAAGGAAGACGGGATGCCCATAGCTTGGACCTGGAGCACAGTATACCGCGTTTCATTGGGTTGATAAGAGCCTTTTTGGTCAGCTCGAATGGATTCAGACGAATCACCATATGTATGTAACGACTCAGGAATGTGATTATCACCGCACCAAACTATCTCTCTCTCTCTCTCTTTCTCTTTTTCATCAGGAATAAGATGACGATCTCAGGGTGGAATGATGAAAGATTCCTAGTCACGTTTAATGGGATCATGTTGCGTGTAATTTGGGATGGAAAGGGAAAACTACTCCGGACCCGCCGTACATTTGTGGGCGGCAATTCCCGTTCTGTGCATGTAACCACGGACCTGTGCCCCCTACAATTAGAGATGCATAGCCGCTTTCATCGTTCGCAAAAGGCGACAAAGTTTCCCTGCTCATGCCACTTGAGTTTCATGCAGCTGAGCTCACGCTCACAGCACTAGGGATTGTAAGTTGCCAGAGGAATATCCGTGAGAATAGTTTAAATCCAGTTAAGATCCGTTCCGCCACCAATCTGGCTTTACGCATAACGTTCAGTGCTGTACACACAGACACACACACACGACAGTCGTGTTGCTCCACTATTTGGCTAGGAATTGTGATTCTTCAAGGTAAAACTTGTTGCGTTCATCGAGTCCTATATAGCAATAATAATTGGTGATTACCTACGACCTCATAAATTACCTCTTGGCACATTATTATTTGGGGTAAGGATGCCTGTGTGATCACACGAACGATAATCTCTTTGAGACATCACAGAGCTACACAGAGCGTCCTTTCATATTCACTTTCGTCGTGGATCCCGGCATTTTGGCCAGCCTAAACCAGAGTTGTTGTTCCCCGGACGTCAAGGATGCTGGAAATCCCCTTGAGATGAGAAAGGGATTCAAAAGAGGGATAATCACTGGGTCGTTATAGGGACGATATGGGCAGAAGTATGAGCTCAGGCGAATTTCCATAATAATAATGATAATAATAATAGTGCTCAGCAGCCTTCCCTTGCCTTGGCGGGGGAAGCGGGAGCTTTAAAATTGATTTCGTCATCTTACTGGAAGAAGGCGGGCTTGTAGACCAAGTTTCTCTTCTTCCGCACCCGGAAATCTTTTAAGATCAAACGGAATGGATAACAATTTGGAAATTATCCGCGTTGCGGAGCATAAACTGTTCAACTCGGTTTAATCCTCGCTGTCTCCGCTAGGCTTTATGCACAGGGCTACTTCAAAGCGGACTGTAATCTTGATGGGACCAGAATCATGGGGAGTGAAACATTAATTTGTGCGGAAGAGCCAAGTCCAATTCCACTGTTGTAGTGTAGTATTCGCGCGTGTGTGTGTGTGTGTGTGTAGCATAGAGCCAAAATATAGTTTTTTCTTTACAAATGGTATTCTCAGTGAATGGAAGTCGCGGTGAATGCCGAGGAAGTGGAGCGAGTTTCCATAAAAGTACCATCTCCGCAGTTCCATCTGTCATCTCACGAGAGATGAATGAGTAGATTTTCTGTTAAATTCTCCCGATTTTCTCCTTCCTTCCGAATCAATTCCTTTGGAAACTACCTGGACTTGAATAGCAATAATGTGTGGTCTGTATGTTCGCGTGCTTGTTTGTGCGTGTGTGCCGACGTGTTTGTGTGTGTGTGTGAGTGTGTGTGTGAGTGTGTGTGTGTGTGTGCGTGTAAGTGTGTGTGTGTGTGTGAGTGTGTGCGCGTATAGAAATCATAATAGTGGAAACGTTCATGTGTCGTAAAGGGGAGAGAAAATTGAAGAACGTACCCCTTTTTCATTTCCTCCAGAGACTCCTTCAAAGACCCTCTTCTTGGAACTCCAAGTAGTCCACCCTTGTTGCACTTGTTCCCGTAGGTACGACAAATATTCTGCGCCCACCGCCGCCGCCGCCACCACCACCACCACCACAATTCCGACCACTCTCACTGCTGAAAGTATCTCCTCGAACCTACTGCCACAACCCCAGCCCCGCGAGACACTGATATTTGTTTATGATCTCATCCACAGTAAAGTCCCCACGGAAAAAAAAGTTTCTAAATGGAACCACCTTTAAAACTGACTCCGGATGTACTCCTCCAATCACACTATGGATCCAGACCTCCAGCTCTCACGTCCATTCACACGAGATTCCAACCCCCAGCAGCGGTGGAAACTCACTCAATCCCTCCCCCTTTGGAGCCAGAGTAAAAGCTTGGCTATGTGTGGGGGGAAAAAAAACTTTAAGTCGGGTCACCTCCTGCACGCCAACTTCCCACTCGCCTTGAATCCCCGTCTGTAGGACCTTACAGGAAGGACGGCGGGAGTCTGGTGATGAAAATGCTGATCCGATTACCCAATCTATTGTACACTGCTGGACAAACGCGTCTCAACACGGGAAGGCTCTTTGGAAATGTCTAAATACTAGTTTCCACGGCTGGGCTCCTCTTGCACAAGCTCCGCTCACAGTCGCAAAGTCAAGTTTACACGACTTTTCCCACAGTGAAAGTCAATTCTCCAACTTGGAACCAAGGTCCTTTCTGCACTGGCTCAGAGTCAGGTATGAGACTCTTTTGAATCTTGAGGTGAAAGCTGCGTGGTGGAGGAAGTATAGGGAACGGAGTCTAGCCTGCTCACGCACTCACTCACGTCCACACTTCCGCCGTTCCGTCCTGGAGAAAATGCACTGACTGAGCCCCCTCCGAGGGAGCATGAACTGAAAAAGTGAGCACAGGGGCCGTGCGGACTGTAGCGGGGCTATAGGTCCGTGCCGTCCTATAGGTATAGGCATATCCATCGGTCTGCCGGAGTGATGTGGCCAAAAGGGACGAAGGGGATGAAGTTGCGACTGCGCTCATTTCACTTTCAGCTGAGTGAGGCAGCTCGATAACGCCCTTTTGGAACTCGGAGGGTGTGTGCATCCTGTATGTGTGTGTGTGTGTGTGTGTGCGTGTACGCAGATATATAAGGGAGAGTTTTCCCTTTCCTTCCCCCCACGTCGCCGGTCTATGTGTCAGTGCTGAAGTAAGTTTATTTTCCTCTGCCTGCACACCATCATTGTGTGATAAAGTAGTGAAAGAGCGTGTCCCCGTGTGTGATCGTGTGCGTGCCTCTGTGAATGCGTGTTCGTCCATGCAGGTCTATGTCTATGTGTGTGAGTGTTTGCAAGCTTCCGTGTGTATGAGTCTGCGCGTGTGCCTCCGTAAAAGTGTGTGCTTGCATGTGAATGTACACTTTTGCATGTGTGTATGCAGTTGTGTGTGTGTCTATGTGTGTGTGTGTGTGTGTGTGTCTATGTGTGCGTGTGTGTGTGTGTCTATGTGTGTGTGTGTGTGGGTGTGTGTGTGTGTGTGTGTGTGTGTGTGTGTGTGTGTGTGTGTGTGTGTGTCTATGTGAATGACTGT
>WJFA01002278.1:0-16658 GCA_009870155.1 Pseudobourletiella spinata | reverse complement strand
TTGGTGCACATGGCGGCAGTATAGACGAATTGCGAATTCCTGCACAATTTTCACGCAGACCTTTCAGCGCTAAGTAATTCAATTTACTTTGGCAATTCACCGTTTGCAGGAAATTATGACAGTTCTTCTGAATCTAAAAATTGACACTTTCATTGATTCTGAAGTTCTGTCCCCAGAAGATTTCCACTGAAATACCGCACACCTCTTCTAAAGAATTGCCAGCATGGCCCGGAGGCTGACAGTTAACTGCAAGAAGCGGTTGATGAAGTCACACAAGAAATCTTTGAAGAAATTATTCCTCCCGCCGTCTGCTCCTCCACCCACTGCCCTACTTCACATGACACTTAACTTAAGGCTCAACGCATACATAGCAGGGGTTGAGTGACCTCCAAGGGCCTCGTCTCTCTTAAGTGGGATCACAGGATGAGCCGGCAAGGTTAACTTGAGCGATGCAACAAAAAACGTCGGTATAACGTTTCAGAAAAGTAGAGAAGGACACAAGAAATCGGGGTCGTAATCAGATTAACTACTGGAGGGCCGACGTTAAGAAGGCTGGCATATATAGATGAAATTATTACGAGTTATTTTATACCATCCATGATCTGAATACGACCCTGATTTCTTGTGTCCTTCTCTGATTTGCGTCCTCATGACTAATCATTTCGAACCCTGGGATGATGGGAATGAGAGGTAAGGCCCACGAGGGATACCCATGGGCAATCCACGCCCAGCCCATGACCATCCTCACAAGTTTCTAAAGTGTGGGCGTACTGGGAAGGGGAGTGCCATCCCTACATTTTGAGTGGGCGTGGAATGCTCATTTAACTCTTCCCTATGCATAAATATATTATGTTCATACACTGCTCACAGGCAATCTATGCCCATGTGGGCGTGGGCGCGAACGGACAAAATAACCTGAGTGAGAGTTGAGCTGAGCATGAGCACGGGCAGCCCACGCTAGTGAACAACTCAGGGTCGGGCTGGGCACTGAAAATCGCCTTGGGCCTCACCTCTGATGGGAATCTTCATAATGTGGGCGTCAGTGCGCATGAATTCAAGTACTCAGAAACTTTGGAACAAGCTTGTAATAAAAATGCAAACGAAGCAACAAGTTGATTAGGATTTCTTCCAAATTTGTTTCGACTCCCCCCCCCACTGTACTACTCTCTGTTGTGAAGGGAGTGGAGACTCTGACAGGAAAGAGCGTCGAAACGTTATGCCGACGTTTTCTTATTCCATCACTCGACCTTGCCTGTCCGCTGAGTGAGTGAGTATGGGTGATCCTGTGGCCTTGAGTGTGCTGACTTGAGAATGATGAGACCATGGGAGGTCAATCAACCCCTACTATGGATGCGTTGAGCCTTAAGTCTCGTATGTAGAGTAAGGCAATCAATGGAGCACAATAATAATTCCAAAGGCGGCGAGAGGAGGAATTATCCAGCATACTTTTACATTTTTACTTTTACGACGCTGAAAAAGCTACTGGAAGATTCGGAAAACTCGTCAACAAGGACCCGCTCATCCGCAACCCCTTAGGGAAGGGTAAGGCCGATAATTAAGGGCTGCATGGGATTATGCAACAGGTTCACAAAATCCTTGTCGTTGTCCATGAGCTGGTCCTTCTCCCAGGGCCTCTTCCAGCGTATGCAATGAAGACGTTCAGCCACAATCTCGGTTTGAGATCCTCAAAAAATGGAATGATGAGAGCCTTGGCTGGCATCCGTCAACTTCTCACTCACGGGATGATATTTCCAGCTGCTTAGTCAGAGTGCTGATCGGTAGCTGTTACGCTATTCCCATCGCATGATTTACATGATTGTGAAACGAAGAGGCATGTGAGAGTCAACTATTTATTTGCGCGTTCACTCGTCCGAGCTCTAGAAGTACTTGAAGCTCCCACACCCATTGGTTAGAAGACCATCCCCGAAATTGCGTTTTGAAAATCTCGAACTTTTAACCAAAAGCTTTTAATGTGTAACAAACGTGATTCTCAAAGCTCAGCTTTCACGTGGTACTACAATCATTGCTATAAATCGAGAATCTCTATTTCTAGATGGCAAAAAATGTACGTACACTTCTGGAACACCCTGTACATGTTCATGTTCCCTAGCGGTAAATTTAAACTAATGTGATGCCCACAAATACGAGTAGCATCCAGTGTACAGCTCCCAGAATTGATGTCAAAGTTCCTCCTCCATTCGCAATAAGCGTATCATCCCTCAGCTTCCGGGCTGATGGTGACTGAGGCTCATCAAACCCAATCGGTGTCACCTCGTAGTTGAAGCGGTTAGCGTGATTGTTGAGCTGAAATTATTATTGAAATTTCCTCATTAGAATGGATCTCCATGATTGACTACTTAAGGAACAATTGAACGAAGGAAGAGGATACGCTCATAGCTCACCACGTAGGTCACAAAAGGAGAATCCAACGTTAAATTGTGAAGGTGGAAGAAATGTTCAAGCGTTTGGGCGTAATCTCTATAAGATGCTCCCAGTCTCGTTTCTCCGTTGCAAAAAGACTCGTAGTTAATCTCAGACGACTTCCCACACTTTGTCTTCAAATCCTCAATTGTCGGCTCACATACTTGTTCAAAATTTTTAGGATTCCGGATCTCACACCTGCAAGATAACCCAGAGCTAACATTACGGGAAAGGAATGGGTTCCCGTGATATTTACAGCGAGGAAATTTAGCCATTTACCGAGATTCCTGGAATATTTTGGCAACGTCTGTGTAATTATTAGAACAGCCGCAGGGTCCGAGAACATTTTCCTGAAACACGATGGACTTGTCCGGAACATTTGCATTGGTAAACTTGGCGGGATTCCAAGTTTTGAATGTGTTGAACTGAACTCCGAAAAGCCTTCCTTCAATGACCACACAGCAATGGAAATTTAGTGTCCGGGTGCCGTCATGCATTCGCTAAAATTCTCTTTTGGTTTCACCATACCTGGATTCCGAGTTTCATTCACATGGAGGAACAACTCCGAGTCCCAACCTTGGAAATGATTGAACCACGCCACCACTTTTTTCGCATCCAGTAGTAAAAACGAGGCGTTGTGAAAGTAGTTTTCCAAAAAGAGTAGATTGGACGAAGGATAATCCGACCTATGTTTGAACGCAGCTTTGATTAGACATTCACGGGTGTGTTTACTTTCGATCTCTCTATGACTTTTATTGATACTTCTGCATAGGCGACCATGAAATAAGATAACTTACA
This sequence comes from Pseudobourletiella spinata, assembly GCA_009870155.1. Lineage (NCBI taxonomy): Eukaryota > Metazoa > Arthropoda > Collembola > Symphypleona > Bourletiellidae > Pseudobourletiella > Pseudobourletiella spinata. The sequence continues at coordinate 13,439 of WJFA01002278.1, read as the reverse complement.
GTGATTCAAAGGTGACGGGATGGGACTGCGGTGAGAAACTATTCCCTGCGACGAGCACGTTCGCCGCATTCCGTAGCGTGATTGCAGTTGCATTAGTTTTTCTAAATTTGCAGCTAAGAATGCTAACGTTGAGCCCGTACGTATTTAGATTAATCCCAAAGCGATCCGAGTTGAGAGAGACGTTGTGGAAAATTACGTTGCTCCAACGATGCTGATCATCAATTCCATTTTCTTCAATGCGACCAATCTGGGAGTCCTCNATGCTGATCATCAATTCCATTTTCTTCAATGCGACCAATCTGGGAGTCCTCCACGTGCAGCACGGGGTGGCTCAGGTTTTTAGCCGGCGGGATTTTTGAACAACACTGAATTCCTACAAATCAAAGACAGGATTATGTGCACGTCCCCATAATAAACGGAAATTAATACCAGCGTAGTATTAAATTACGGTAGAAAATCTCAGTATTAATTACAAGCTAACCAGAAACATCTTCTACAACAAAGGGGTCCGAAGGGCCGAATTCCATCGTGTGAATCGTGTTCACTTTCACCCTGGACATGTAAATATCCCCGCTGAAGTACTTGGACATGGTATTACGAAGGTGGATTACGCCCGAAAAATTGTAAAAGTCTACGCGGTGGAGCCGTCGAAGGCCAGTGAAAACATTTGGCTTGACAAAAAGATGGAGATGTCTCGGCCCTCCGCAAAAGCAGAGTCTTTTGATGTTCACGTTGTGCTCCTCGTTCCAGCCCTGAATCCCAATCCCATGTTTCTGCAAGAACAAAAGGTGGTGATTCAAGTTGCACTCGAATGCGGCATTGAAAGTCACCATGTGCCTTTTAATTACCTCCGACGTATTAAAGGAAGAAAAGTCACAGTCAATCACATTCTCTTTGCACCTGCAAAATCCTGTGGAATTAGTCCCTGGGATCTCCCGGCACAAACTGATAGTAGTATAATTTGAAGTCTGACCCAGGCCCACCGGGAGGCTTGCAAGGGTCACCCCCGAAACTACCAAAGCTAAAACCAACATCATTGTAGACTTAGCTTTGCTGTAGTTATTACTTACGTCCGATGTGAATATTTGGTCCAGTCAGTGCGTACTACCATTATTGTGTCTGAAGTCAACACTTCAATCAGCATCACTCTTCTGTTTTGCCACAACAGGAAGCCCCAGAGGTTTGTGGTGGAAATGCCACGAACTTGTCGCACGGATCTGATACCGCAAGTTTGCTGTGCTAGCTCACTTTTTCGATAATGATCAGAAATTTTAAATCTCTATATAACGGCCTTGTGCAACGCGGTAATCTTATCAAAACGATCAATTTTTTGTTTCCCTTCACATTTTCTGCTGTGTAATTTTCATAGCTTGTCACGGTTTTTCCTTGTAATGGTCCAATCGTGAATGTCCCCTGAAGACCGTACTAAAGAAATTTAACTGTGACAAACCTACGACAATCAGAATGTAGTCATGCACCTTTAAGGGAATATACGAAAAGTGATGTTTGGGCGCTTCAATCATGACATAACGCGTATATTCATTGGAAAATTTTACTAAAATCAGTGTGAGAAAACAAACTATAATCATGCCGGCAATCGCGTTAAAAACTGCTCAGCTACGACGGTAAGGCCGTAATGTTCATGTGTTCGTATACGGGCGGAAGACCGAATTTTCAATTGAACTTTGACCTAATTACTGCTTTTTGGTTTGGCCCTCATACGAATTTGATTTCTACTATTTCTTGCTCTAACTTCCTTTGAAGTCAAATCTCAAATAAGTTACGCGGTTCAAAAGTCATCGTACCTCCGGACTCCGGACAGACGACGGACAAAGCGGTATTTGAATGTAGCAAAGGTACATAATTGGTTAAAGTTATAAATAGAAATGAATCATCGTCTCATGATCGCTCAATGCATAAAGCAAAGGATCAAAAACGTTCGCAAAAATCAGTTCAGTATCAGACGGCAATGTTTAAACACCCCTCTAGTGTCTTTCCGGTTGAGCTTCGGTACATTATAAGCACTCGTCCCTTGTATCCATTGGTGAAAATATTTGTAGGAAATTAATATTGAGCAGTACAGTACGGAGAGAGCGACAAGTACAAAGAGCTAAAAAATCATATGCCACAAATTCAGTGGTTTTATACATCCGACCGCAAAGTTGTGCTCCAGTTTATGCATGTTTTGACTCACAGCATGGCTCAAAGGGCACTCCAGTACTCCATTCTAGTGAATAATTGTGACTCCTGACTTTTAAACTTGTAAAGTAAGCATTTTAGCATATGGAGTGCGGAAATTGATGCTCGCAGAGCTGAAGTAGAGGATTTGTACATTTTATGTGGGGAACACGTGCTGGTCCACAACAGCCACACGGCCACGACGACTCACCTCAGTTGGGTGGGAGATGAAAATAATTTTTGTCCCTTACTTCCGCTCTCTTGTTCCCTCCTGAACGCATTCCTTGTCGCTTCCGACACAGTTGAACTATCAACCGCTGTGCTCGGTGTGCCACTCAGGAAGGTAACTTCCGCTCCACTCGAGTTCCATCCACTATACTTCCCATTGCCACTAAAACCATGATTGCTGTCAGGTCATTTACACACACAGTATAGAAAATTAGCATCCTGTTCGTTCCAAAGTTGATCCAAAACTTGATGTATTTACTGTCATTTATTTGTTATGGCCATTTTGCCACCGAAAAACTTACAGTAAATTGCCTCATTGCCCCACGTATTGCTTTGCTAGCATAGTACAGAGTCGAACTTTTCCGCCCGATATCCCGAAGCTGGACAAGTCAAACGTTCTAGCTCAGCACATCAACTGTAGTTAGCTCACTCTGATGAGAGCCCGTAGCGTATTAAATTTCCACTATGCCAACTATGAGCATGGCTTGTAAAGTGGAAAATAAATTCAATAAAAGTTAGGAGCTGATGCCTCTGGTGTGCACACATACTACGTTTGATTTACTGTGAGTAGCCCAAAAGATCACTCGTAATTATTTTCCTACCCAGCCCTGTGGGATTGAATATGAGATTACGTGACTTCGATGGTCATCTCCAAAGCATGGGCTGACCATGTGCTGGTAGGGATGGCTGTAGTGGGACGAAAATAGTACAAATTCAGAGTCGGAAACACGCAAATTGGAATAGAAGGGAGGGGAGGCAGGGAAGAGGTCCATGACTGTGGAATGGAGCCACGGAGTCTATTATGCTCCTAGTACGAGAGGGAATAACACATACACAAAGTATCCTATTCACAGTTCTGCGCTCCGTTCATACTCACACCCGAATCATCATCACACGTTGATGGATCCCACACCCGTTGTAATAGGAACCTGACACAGCCATTTCCGAGGATGCACTCATAATATTGGGCTCGAAGAGCGACTGCTGGTAAAACCTATAAAATTCATCCAGTTTCATGAGCATATACAACAACAGTAGCTGCATATATGTGAAGTAATTATTTTCAGTTGGGAATCCTCATCATCATCATCATCATCTTCATCATACCCAAATCCCAACTCCTGTCTCATTCTCATGTTACTCTGATTGCTGTGGCTGCCTGGACCAGACGAGTCAAAGTGGACCGATGATGAGGTAGCACGCAAGGATCTGTTACATCTCAGTCGAACGATTATTGTTATTATTACTGTACGTTCTTTCTCTGCTACACACACACACACACACACATCACAGATTAACCTGTTGATTTACCTTGTAAGCGAACATTTGCTACTTGGGCTCACACGCCTCCTTATCTTGTTGATTATTTACCATCCCAGTTTTGTTGATCCCTATAAATTAAAGGATAATGTAGACAGTGGGTGCTAGCTCAAGGATGACGAGACCTCAGAAGAATCAAGTGAGTGACATTGGACAGAGTGAGCCCTGGACAGCGGACAGGGACACGGATTCGGTCTTGGTTCTGGAAAAGGCTCTGGAACAGGGCGGCCAGGAATGGGTGGAGAACCTGAACATCATCGAGCAGCATTTGCTGGACATTGTGGAAACGGTTGGAAAGCGACAGCCGTTGCTGAGGGCGAACTTCATTTTGAGACGCTTGCCGATGTACTGCGTAAGTCTGAGTAGTATTGGAAGCTGAAGATGGGGGGGGGGTGACCCAGTTTTTGATAGGAAAACTGTATTATATTTTTGCCTTGATAGACGCCTTATACGAACCGGAATGAGTATGCTGTCGTTCTCCGTGCCATTGACTTCTCCTTGCAGCCTCCGCGAAGGTACTCAACCGCCGACCGGAATGGCGGCAGTAACAGTAACTTGGGCCATATCGAAGTCTTCCAACCCAAAGGAAGGGTAAAGGATCCCGTGGTGACTCCCGTCAATACCGCTCATGGTAGAGACGCTCAGAGATCAGCTCGTGAGTTTCAGAGCATTTACAAGGACATTGTCAACGACAGTAATGCCATCCTAAGGTATGGGCAGTGCAATGACTGTTACCGAAACCTTGTAAGATAAAGTGTATGCAAAATTAATTGTCATTAATTAATTTTAAAATTAAAATGCAATTTCACATTTAATCAATTTTAAATTTAAATTCAATTTCACATTTAATCAATTTTAAATTTAAATTCAATTTCACATTTAATCAATTTTAAATTTCAAAATTAAATTCAAAACTTTATGTTTGATTAGTTTTAAATTTCAAAATTAAATTCTAAATGTTGTTTGATTAATTTTAAATTTCAAAATTAAATTCAAAATGTTGTTTGATTAATTTTAATTTCAAAATTAAATTCTAAATGTTGTTTGATTAATTTTAAATTTCAAAATTAAATTCAAAATGTTGTTTGATTAATTTAAAATTTCAAAATTGAATTGAAATTTCCGGATTTAACTAATTTTAAATTTCAAATTTAATGTGATTCCGATTTTAGCCACGAAATTTTCAAAAAGTTTGCCTCCGCATTTATTCGAGCAGCGAATCCCGACCCGGATGAAGATATCTATTCAGATTCCTCAGAAACCGATTCATCGTTTACTCCTTTAATTACGGAAAAACTCCAACTAATTGGGCCACACCTTCTCCACGACCTGAAAACCAATTCAGAGGTAGAAAGAATCTTCACCCTCTGCCCCACAGCAAAGTCTGCAGAGGCAACCCGTCGGTACAAACGATCTGCAACGGCCCGCTGTCGAATCAGTGTGAATTACATGAAGTCAATCCTGACCATTTCCGTGGATGACACGGAAGTGACAATCCGCCCCTGCTTATTTCTCGAGCGTGGTTACGCCAAAGTCAATGCAAATCTCATGGACAGAATCCCCCTATTCCATCCAAATATTTTAAATCTTTCTGATGGACTAGCTCGCGGCTGCCTCCTCTTTCCGACCAACTTGGAAACCCTGTGGGCAGTTCAGTTCTGGCCGTGTGAGTCACACCTTACTTGCATGTACCATCCCAGCAGCCTCACATCCCGAGTCTTCAAAATATTTGCCTGCTACTGCCTAAACCCTGGGCATTTCTGGGAGACTTTGAACAACTGCTTCCTCATCGGAACCAATGACAGTAGACTAGACTCACTAACGGAACACGGGCGGCAACATTTGAATGGGGATTTCATGTTTAGCGCCTTTCTATTTCAGCTGGAAAAGCATTCGTCAGTTGAGGACTGGGCACCTCGGAAATTTTACACGCGTTTGATCCATCTGTTTACCGCAACTGTGGACGCCTATGATAAAGGCTTCCACTCCCACTATTTTACCAAAGTGAATATTCTGCGGGGATTCTGGAAGTGTCCCGTCGGCGGCACTCCTCTGGACCAGGAGCAGGCATCTGCAATGAAAGAATTGGACGATATTGAAGAGTATCCGGAGGATGGGACTGAGTTTGGTGAAAAGTCTGTTGACTATCTGGATGAGGATGACGACGGTGATTACGGGCTTCACTTTGACACACTGGAGACTACAGAAGATAGCTCTGATCCGTTTCCAAATTATGGTCCACTGTCACTCACCTCGGATGCAATTTACAAGTCTGTGAATCCCTTTGAGGCTGATGATGATGATGATGTGGCCGTGGGGAGTCGTTCTGTTCTGGATAGTCAATTTGCCAAAAAGTCTAAAAGTCTGTCCAAAATGTTGGGATCGAATCTTCTGCGTCGGTGGGCCACGCTGGGACGAAGTAGTGGCAGTAATAACGAAAGAAGATCTACGAGAGCAGAAAGGACCAGATCCATGGCAGATATCACATCTGGATTTGCCGAAATTGTGGCGCAGAGTCGACGAGAAGAGACACTGAGTCAACATCGAAGAGCCAGTAGTGCACTGCGGGATGATGAAGAAACGTCGTTTTCTACCCAGACTACTGCAGCTAATAACGGGCGTCGAGGCCGGAGTTACTCCGTACCCTCGCCAGTTTTAGATTCTGAGAGGGAAATGGAGAGGAGTTACTCCCGCCGTGGCGGTCAGAATGAGTCCATATATTCAAATATACTCCTCATATTCCAAGACATCCCGCCGTCAGATCTTTTCGGAGACTCCAGTTTGCTTCAGGATTTGCAGCGCGGGCGGAAAATCCTAGAATCTCAAGATGAATTGATTTCACAATGGCTCCAAGTCATGAATGAGTTCCCACTCCCCAAAGTCCCCTGTCCACACACGTTCTCGACGCGGCAAGTGCAGTATATTGCACAAGTGATCAAGAGGATTGGAATATGTACGAACAGTGCTGTTAAAGTGGGAGGTGGAGGAGATCACACTGAAGTTAGGACAGCAGCTTGGGAAATCAGTGGGGATCTTCTGAGGACTGTATTACATCAAATGAGATCGGAGCCGGGATTGGATGAGACGTTCAAAGAGAACTCTAAACCGGTGAAGCGGCTCAGCCTCAAGTCTTTTAAAATGTCATCCGAAGATGATGGTGGGTCAAATAAGCTTCCTAGTCTAAAGAAGTTGAGCTTCAAACGACCACATGCGGATACCTGCAAGGGCCACATGGATCCCTCCCACATTGTTGATGACCTCGACCTCCTGGGGGAATCCCAGTTTGCTCTGGAAGAGCCGGAAATTGCAGCTACAAACAGGCTATTGCAGTGGCTATGGCAACTCAAGACGTCCAATGTGGGTCGGCTGAGCTTGAAAGCGAGAAAGTATTTGGAGCATTTGAATCGGAGCAGCTACTGCAATTCCCATTTTATGGAACAGTTGTCGGAGGAAAAACTATGTCAAGCGATGGCTATCCGATCCGCTGTGGCAGTTAGCAGAATCATGCTGGACGATAACTTCCCGGCTTTTGTTCCTTTGTTGGCTGCAACGAAGAAGGGTTGGATGTGGGCTGAGATGGTCCTTTCCCTGGCTTGTTGGAACAGTGAGAAAGGCTTCCCAATTCAAGCGAGCATTCCTCGTGTTGAATTATCGCAGGGTGAGATTCTCAGGGATATTTGTATCAATGAGGGTGCTATTGGGAGCAGTTTGAAAGCGCAGGCGAAAGGTGCTGAGCCAGATGTGGAAGCCGTCACGCTGGCATTTCATTCTGAGTTGGCCACTCCGTTGGGATGGAACGACTTTGAGGATCCGAGGAGACCGGGTCCTTTCACTGTGCCCATTCTCATATTTTCCAGTATGAAGTACTTTAGAAATTGGGAGGCTGCACCAGGGAATATCATTCAAGCTATGGTGCGACTCCAAAGGTTCAGTGTAAGTCCTTCAAATGGTTTCGATATTCATATAAATTGATAATACGATTTATTGACTTTGACCTTTTTTTGTTTAAAGAATTTGCAGCACGTGGGAGCCATGCTGTTTCATCCTCATAGAAAAACGGCTCTTAATGAAGTGAGGAAGTTGAACAAGTCTTCGTCATTTCGAACATTCCAGTTTGACAACAACGTCATGTCCAAGACTTTCAAGAGGTGAGAGAATAGAGGGACAAAATGTAATGTCAAGTTTACTCCTCATCTGTTTACTGCAATGCAGGATATGTTATGCTCCTTCATTCTAGGCTTGCTAGCTTGAGATCCACACGACTCCAGCTGAAGATTTTCCCTGCTAACCGATCAGATACTATGAGCAGTGGGTACTCCACCTGCCAGGAGGTTGGATGCACGATGGATCGGCGACAGGAGACTGAAATTCTATTCCATCGCGGGTCCGAGTTACAGTGTACACGGTTGTAGGTTGCATCGGACTTGATGGCGTCGGAGATTTCGAACTCCTTGTCATCACTACGGTGGAAATATCTACGCCGAAGAAAAGGAAGATGCAGTATGTAGTACTGATAGTATAGAGTTTCCTTTATAAGGCCATCATACCGTTTGCGTGAGCCCGCGACTAACTGCTAGTAGGAGCGAAAATGGGTTCAGAAAAGATACTGTTTCGTCATGTTACCTTTAACACTTAATTTTTTAAAAACTGCAATAAAATCTGGAATAGTTTCCTATACTTTTCTTTCATTACTTATTCTGAAGACTCTTGTATTCACGATTTTCAGGTGAGAGTTTATAGCCATTCTGGATTCAGTCCCTTCTTAGTTACCCTGGACTAGCCTGGCACGTGCATCAGCTTTGTCGGCAGGCTTGTGCCAGTATTGCTGATTGGGAAACTCTGCTGTTAATCGCTATATGGCCGATTGCTGATTGATGTCATAAGCTATCTTAAAGAAATTGATTTAATTACACAGCCATATTTAAATGCGTTACCAATGTCGCCCAATTAATTTGACATTTTTCATACGTACAAATCAAATGAATATACACTTAATCCCAATAAAAATTGAATAGCCATCTCAATTTATTTTATATAAGCGGTCCGTTGCTACACTTGAATTTCTGTCGGTATCAGCAGCCGCTACAGTCGCTAATTAGTACAAGCGATGTAAATCCACTTGTTCCAGTGTGGTCTGAGGCACAGAAATCTCATAATCAATTTTACTTTAGCCAAAAATACGAAAAAATTGTGTTTCAAACATCTTAACAAGATTACATTAATTGTAAAGACAAAAACATAAAAAAGTACTTACACGGAGATGACAATTATTCCGTGGCATCTTTCGTAGTCACTGCGAAAGATTTCCCTGCTTCCCCAACCCAGTCAACAATTATGATGTCATTCTCAGGGCGATCTCGAATGTCAGTGTTTTCTGCTTCGATTTCCCGAATAGTATCCTACACATCGGAGTTAAACTTTCCTTCAAAAGTCCACAACTCCTCAACCGACATAATAGTTAGTCACTTAGCGTTACTTTCAGCACTTAATTAGGCCAATACAACTTGTCCATCATCCACCGACGGAACTTGAAGTATTATTATTAGTATTTAGTAATGTAAAACTGCAAACCATTCGTGTCCTTACCGGTGATCGCCATAGAGAGCCATCCCACTCCACAGTGCTTCGACTTGAAGTTTTCGTCTGGCTAGATTCCCCCGCAGATGCTTCTCCCTATTAGCATATAAAACGCAAACTTGAGCCGCAGCTTCTTGTAACAATACTATAAAAAATCCTATGAAATGATATCATAGGCAGGGGAAATTACAACAGAGATTCGGGCTCATTTTAGATCGTTTTTCCTACCGATTTACCCTATATACAATGAATAATTTGAGCTTACTTCATCGGTAACGTCAGGTAGGTTCATCACACGGCCATCATTGCCATAGACGAGTATAAGGTAAATACCCGCAACGGAGAGACTCAGTAAACACAGGATGATAAATATTTGGCAACCTCGCATAGACAACAAATCCATCGACCAATTGATTATAACGGCAACTGCCGCTCGGCGATTGGTATTAATTTTGCGCAGGTTTGAAACGGTCGGCAGCCTTGAAATTAAAATTGTTTGATAGAATATTTTCAAAGTGAGTTGAAAGTGGCACCCCAAAATATGTACTTTTCTTTAGCGAATTAACGCTACGCAATCGGAGCTCCGCCTAAATCAAAACTGTCCAACACCCCGATCCCCACCCAAATCATTTCCAGTGTTCACAAGCATCACTCAGTTCACGTTACAGTGTACTCTCATTTCCCGGACACCACCCAGAGCTGACGATTAGGACATTGGGTAGTTTCATAATTCATAAAAACATAGCTAATCTACCTTAGGCAACTGGAAAGTCCCATCATTGCATTAACTACGTCGCTGGCAGCGATTACGGCAACAGAAATACCAGTGAGTTAAAGCTTACCGGTTTCAGATTCCATGGCAAACCAATGAGCTGGAGTACAGGAGGAGTGTTAAGTGTCGTCGGTGAAGGTATCCAATGGAAAAAAAATATTGAATTTTTTGTTGAGTTGTGCAACACGTTGGTAGATATTAGCTTATACTCACCTTCAAAAACCTCCAAATATGGTGCTAAATGACGTAATATTTTCTGATCCAAACACCTTCCAATTGTCACCATTTAACCGTAACAATTGTTTTCTAATTCAAGAACCATCTCCACAGGACTACACTAGCTCGATGATACTTGATTTGATAAAACTACAGTTCAGTGTGCACCATAATGATAGGATGCATTTATTTTCGCTCGAGAACCGGAACGGCTCAGCGTAGATATGCATTGAGAACATAGATCATGCATAGTGAACTAAATATTCTGCGAATATGGCATCATATTTGAAGCAGTCCTAAATGACTTCCCGTCTTTAGGTCTCGAAAAAGCCCAACTTGATTTCTGTGTGTCAAACTGTTTGGCCTGTGGATGGATTTGAAGCTGCCGTTTACGCCTATGTCAAAACACCCCCAAAAACCGGTTTTCGGTTTCTATTTCTAAAGTACCCTGGCGATTTTGGCAATATTTCACATGTAATTTCAACGACTCCGGTTTAATTTGAGTAATCGTTTATGCTCCTAGCTTCCGTGGTTTGGATTTTGGTCTCGAAACAAATCGAATGCATCATTTTGGGACAGTTTTTGAAACGGTGACGATCATGAGAGCAAATTTTGAATTTCAAATTTAGGCTCCTCTGAAAATGGTTTCCTCTAATAGCCCTTGCAACAACGAAGTCCCCGCACGAGGCTATAGAGCGGCCCCTTACGGTCTTCCTTGGCACCCAAGTCCCAGGTTTTCTGGCTTGAAAATCCCGAAAAATCATATTTATTTTAGAAAAAAAACATTACAAAACGTGAGCACTTTAAGGCTATATCCTGCAGACAGAAGTGAACATAGTAAAATATGACAAGTGCTCATTGGATTGGGACATACCGAAAAATCGAAAGAAACCGAGGATTCGAAATCGAGGAACCTGAAATCTGTATGCACTATATGTACATCTGTCCGACAAAGGCTAATAGGCAGAGCTGATATGATACAGCTTGACATGCCATTTGTGATGTGTATTCCTCCGCCTTTTTTTAGGTTTTACCGTAATTAAACCTCTACTCCCAAACTTTTTAAAACTGTCACTGTCGAAGGAATTAGTTTTATACAGTTTTAAAATAATGCTCGCACTAGTATGGAGCCAAACTCCCAAAAAACTGATATCGGAGACATCAAATTCCATACTCCAACAGTAATTACAATGAAGAACGCTGTGTTTTTCACCATGTTTGGCTCTATCACCAAAGGAGTACCTTAGTGAAGACTACCGCTGTTACGCGGTCGAAAGAGAGGCATATATTCTAATCATATTTGCACTGTTCAAATGCCACGAAAGTTTTTATGAATGAAAAGCTAAACTTCAGGAGAAATAATATGGAGCTGGATAGTTTTTATTTCTACAGCTTCAGGCTGAAGAGAAATCCAATATGAATATTTCTGCATATTCCCATGGAATATTTCTGCTGCCAGCGGAATCGACCCTCCGAGGTTACGGTCTCACTCACTTCTTGGGAACTCTGTAGTACCGGATTTTCTATTCATCAAATCACAAAATTCAATACATACAACCCGTATAAATGTCCCGAATAATGCGGGAATCCCTATAAAGATATGGCAACTGAGAATGAGAAAGTAAAAAAAAGAGAAATCTTTACCCTAGAATTCAGCTTTTGAACTGGCCTGTAATTGTTCTCTAAAGGAGCACCGCTATCATCTGTCAAACTTCGGAAGGCGTCTAACTGTAGTAAAATTGAAGTTCACTCGTATAGGAAATCCCTTTTAGCACACTTCACTGATGGGGAAATAGATGTGAAAACATCTTCCACATACCTGCGCCGCAGAAATTGGAGCAGCAGTTGTCAGTACATTCCAAAGGACAGCCTCCTTGCAACCCGGAGTGGTCAAAGAACCATCATATTGCGCCACGCCGAACTCACGGTAAGGCACATTGTCAAGGAAGGCAGAGAGATAAAGTTGACTCCCTTGAGTAGCTGTATTGGGATCCTTCACGTCCTTCAGAAGGCGGACAAGGGGAGTAAAGGCAGGATTGTCCTCCGAGCTCAACTGTCCTTCAAATTTGTAAATATTGTATTTGTCGTATTCAAAATTGAGAAACTGCGATGTGGAGCACTTTCTCACCGAGAAGAAAACGCCAATTACAGCCACAGCATCAGATTTTCCAGACTCTAAAGCTCCAGTCAAATTGCCGTAGGTTGAATCGTAATGAACCAAGTGAGCTTCCATGACGTGGCTTAAAGAAAAATCTTGAAATTTGTTTTACACCAGTATTTCATGATTTGATTTGATGCGTTCCTCCTACACTAAGTAAAAACCCGTGGTTACCTCCTCTTATTTACTGTGTGTTCTGAGCCGACATTGTTGCTTGAACCCCAGTGGAAGTGAATGTGGTCGAAATGGTAAGTTCGACTTGATAACAAGTTTCCACTCACATAGCACCGTGGCTGGGGCTGCCCCTCGACCATGGCGGTAACTGTCAATTTTGCACAAGATACGTACAAGTAAACAGCGATTGGTGCAGGAATTTCGTAAAGAGGGGAAGCTTGACCTCAACATGTTCCAAGTTTAGAGGAAGATAAATGTCGCGCTTTGGCGCGAGAATTGGAAAAACACTTCTGCAGTAAATTCATAGTGGAAAGCTCTCGCAAGTCAAAGCTGAACTTTCAGTCAATTCAGGGGAACAACGGAGCAACTTAACAAATGACACTTGTCACAGTCCAAGAGAAAAATTTAGAATGAAAGCTCAATTTTGAGCACTAAATCTGGAATTTTTGAGGAATTTCAGAGTTAAGCCTGAGCCCAAGGGGGAGCTTTAACCCCTCTTGGCCCTCCCCTGAATCCGTTGCTGCTGATAAATAAAAGCCAGTGGATTACGCTACTGAAATTTTTGCAATGATTAAAACTAACCTGTGTGCCCATTGGAGTTTCGGAGAGTAAACTGTTGAGGGTCGCTGTAGCAGCTGCTCCGAAACAAGCTGCGTGGCTCGGCCTCTTTGATGATGTTATAATTATATGGGATGTCAATTGGAGACTGGTTTTTCCCAATTTGGCAGCTACCACCCCAAGTTTTCGGGTTGCATTCTTCTCTGTGATAACAATATGTGGACGATCCTGGAATTCAGTAAGACGGATTGAATGTGC
>WJFA01002277.1:0-16661 GCA_009870155.1 Pseudobourletiella spinata | reverse complement strand
AAAAACATTTAAATTTCTTTTCAGCGCGAAGCCGCGCCATGCGCAAGAAAGTTTGGCACTTTCCTATGTTTCAGACACTGCTGCATGTGATGGTACTAGTCCCAGGTTGACATCGCTTGTGCAGACCTAAAGCATTACTCGTAAGTCAGCCGGACTTCATCTTCCGTGGGACAGTTTCATTTATATGCTGCCCTCATCCTAAAAAATATGTACCACTATGTATTTCCAAAGTTTACGGTCGTAAAGTGCTGTAGGAGGAAAATCTCTTGCTGTCCAGAATCGGCTCCCTTTCTTTTCCCCAATGTGAAGAAAATAGTGGTAACGGGAATGTGTGTGCCAACCTCTTTCTTATAGCAAACAATGTTTTGTGTGTACAGTGTGGAGGATTACCCTCCGAGTACATATGGGGGAGAGAAGAAGTTGAACACATAGGAGTGGAAACGGCAGTTGTGTCGTACCACGCTCATAAGATTTTCATCAGACCCGCATTTTGGCCACCACAAACGGCACTCCAATCTCAGGCTAATCCGATACAGCCTGACCCAAAGTATAAGGAGAAAAGATATTGCCTACTGTCACAGGGCTCTTTCCTCCCGGAATAGGTGGGAAGGACCGGAAGAATAGAAGAAAGTGAAAATTGATCTGAAACTGAAGTGCGTCAACAACATAGTGGAAAATGGGCTTTCAACAACACTTACTTTCTACACAAGTAAAACTGATACAAGCTTCTTCGTCTGTACCAGCAAACATGAAGGCACACACAAGTTCGAACTCGTGGTTACAAATTCCAAGTGAACCTGAAGACAGTATGTGGACGTGTCGGTGTGCCTGTGTTCCGGAACATAGCAGGCAGCAGAAACTCATGGGTTTACCCGTAAATTATGTACGGAATTCCACGGGAGATGGTCAGAATGATTCCAATTCGCAGACTTATTCCACACAGCATATGCTTTCTCTTATTCCTAAACCACTGTGAGGGGCGGGTGGGGGACTTGTACAAAGTATAACGTAATTTATGGAACAACCCCTGACGGCGCAAACAGACCCACGCACACGAGACTCACACCCTGCAATATTCACACTCTCAACCCACAGACTCCGTGCTTCACTGTTCATGGTAGTGACAGAATTCAACCCTAGTCCCGGAAAATGTGTACACTAGTTCTAAGCACCCCAGAATGGGTAGTCAACCATAAATTGAAACACGTCGAGGCTAAGCATGAGAGACCGTAAAAGTACCTTGTGTGTGTATGTGTATCACTATGTGCGTAAGTTCATGTGAGTAGCTAACGAAGATGAAACTCCTAGTTTCCCAAGCTCACAATTTCTTATTACAATTGGCTACGAGCACCCGAGCTGGCATGTGTACGTCTATCTCTTTATCTTCATCTCTCTCTTTCTTCCCCATTCTGTTTCCCTCTCCCAGAGCCTGCCTCCATGGAGACTTCCGTGCGCATTTATCCACTCGAATCTTTGTGTCATCAGAAAAGTTATTCGCAGAGGTATAACTTGGTAAAAAGGTAGTACACATGTTGAGGGATTCACATATGGATTCCCTACAGCTCCTCCTTCTTACACAGGGTTTTGAGCAAGCCCCTCTGAGAATTACATACTATAAGCATAATCAGGCCACCGCTGTCACCACGCTCCCATCGCGACCACACACATATGCACACTATGAGTGCGACGACTGTAACTCACGCCACATCACCACCTCTTCACTGCACTATAATACCACAGGGCTGAGGCCCCATGGTTTTACTTCCACTCACCATATCCTTTACATTCCCACCCCCCGTGCATTCTCCCTTCACTCACTTGGAAAGCGACAAGGCCAGTACACATAGGGATGGTCGGGAAAATTCCCATACGAGGATTTCCTCGTGCGGGAAACAGATTGTTTGTGTGAAAATGCTATCAGAACGCCATTTTCTGATCCTACGCCTCTCTCACCGGCTATTTTAAATGAACTTTCACACATGAAAGAAACATTACGAATGGATTCTCCGTGTGAAATAGGTGTTGCCATCGGTACGTCGAAACCCACCAAGTCTCCGCAGACACTTTTATGTGTGCTTATGTGTGTGTCTATATGTGTGCTCTCTATACTGGTCATGGCCATATAAGTTACAGAATCCGTGTGCGGTTATATGTGTAAGTGAGGAAGGGAAAAACTTTAAGGCGGAGAGGAGAGTAGGACTACTGAAGGGAAAATACATAAAAGTGGTGCAATAGTGATATGTCGCTGAGGAACATTATCCAGCTCATTTATTCCTTCTCCTTTTATCACCCTCCCAGTCTCTTCACTCTTCCTGCAACCGTCCGATCACCCCATTTTCTCTAGCAATATGATCGTACGGAGGAACTGCTCTTCGCTTCTGATAATCATAGTCTACATTTACTCTCTCTCTCTCTTTCTTTTCCTCCCTTTCATCCAGCAGGCCTCACGCCACAGTGGCACAGGGAGAACGAAAGAGAATAAAACTTCTTTTTTCCCGCACGCATCCCGAGTTTCTGCTCAGCTATCAGCCAAAATTGTCCCCAATATTTCTTCCTTCTCCGTTACTACCATTTAGCTGTAAACTATTACAGATAACTACGGCACCGCTAACAGTGACTAGAATATTCGGAGCACAGAGAGACACAGAGGGACAGATACGCCTCCATAGTCATACATAATCACACGAACGCACACACCATTTGTTCTCCGTGAAGCCTCCGTCCGTGCCACTCAGGGTAGACATCCACCTTGCGTTTCAGTACCAAGGGTGAAGGAGACGGAGAGTCTAGGTGGTACCATAAAATTCAACGGAGCTGTGAAAACAAATCCTTTCACATTAGTAAATTCAAAGAGACCATTTTTTCCAACATTTACTCTATTCCATTTTCCTTACGCATTAGCCTCCCGTAAGGCACTGCCAATGACACTACCACTACAGAGGGTTGTACACAGAATGGTTCAAGTGTTACTCAGATTGGCCAGCATTACGGCGTGGCATAAAAGTGGAAGGAGTCATAGTAGTGGTGGTAGGAATATAGTAAAGTACGCCCTCCCTCTCTCCACAATCCGTCCCCGCCTGCTTACTAATGGTTCAGGGGCACTTTTCCCGGCAACATGATATTCACTTCCATTTGCAACTCTACCCGGGTGGCCAGCTATATAAGGAAACGTAAAACTTTGGCTAAAAACTCAAAGGAGTCAGAGTTGACATGAGCCAATAACTCAGCACCAGTTCTTTTCCCACTCAGGCATAGGACTACTAGCACTACACTACTACTGCAGTATGAGGTTGTAGTGAATTTATATGCGGGGCTGTGCCGTAAGGTAATGCGTGCATTCAACTCCATATGCCTCCGAACCAAATACAAAGACATTCTTCCACAATTCGTCTCCCAGCTGCCCGAGTAAATGGTCGTATTCCCTGCTCATCTCCTCTTCAAAACATTATTTCGGATCGCAGTACACCTCCGGCTAACTTCAAGCTCTACGGTTTCCGCAGATGAGTGAGCAGGAAGTTGAGTTGGCCCCCATGTACGGCCAAACATATTCCCATAAGACATTCCTCCACAACGAATCCATATTAATCATCCCGAGGGCAACGTGGTCCCGTCCGGCGCTCAAAACTTTCGAAAATAAATTGCGTTTAATGCAACACATTTGCCATTGTCGAGCTTACCAAGTCACCTCGTCAGTATAAGACCAGATTCCACGCCCTATTTTCCTACTTTCTTATGCAAAGTAGTTTACAGCAGAGTTCGTTCCACTACAAGTCCGAACGTTTGCTAGTACGCAAATGTAGTACATCCCCGTATGGCCTCTCGTACTGGATACGACTCGGGACGAGGCAATGTTATTAAAGGGGAATAGAACTCTACTCCCGTCATATTGCAGCTTCCCATGAGCTGTCAGCGTAATCCACACTACAAATGTCTCAAATATGGGAGGTTTTCTTGAAGTTTGAACCAATGTTACTGGTCTCAAACTTGATAATGATTATTTTACATTAACTTTTAATGTTGTACCCGCGTAGTTACACGAGACTTCGCTCTGCGGTGGAAAATATGAACAAATCATAGCGACGAGGGAGAGGAATCGGGTGCGGTCGTAAAGTTGTCTTATACTCTGATAACGGTCCAAGCTCTGCTACTCTGCTACTACTTACGCCTCCACGTCGACGAAAACGACGACGACCACCACCAATCCTTATGCTCCCATGTTGAGGAGCAAAGTTGCAGATTAGTTATAAAAGTGTAAGAGGACCCGACGTCACCCCTGCGCTGTAAAAGTGAACAAGCATTACTCCCATATCATTCGTTCACGTCTCGTGTGGAGACTGGGGAGATTCACTGGAGAGATACGCTGACGACGATACAGTGTGGTAGTAGTAAAACTCTGAAACTTTCCTCGCGTTTTACAGCCCAACTCATGAGAGCCCCTGTTGTATTTATGACAAGACGTCCAGAGATCCCCGCCGCATCCACGCCTGTTTCAACACACGCACACACACACACTTGTACAATAATGCATACTATTACTTTGTGCACGAGAGATGAAAGTGCCGGAAGGGGCGAAACTCTAAAAAAGAACGACCAATCTGTGTATATGTACATAAATGTGCTTTTGCGCAGGCTGATGGACACGACAGACTCGGAGACAGCAAGCTGGATTAAAGTTCCAACTGGTCCTCCTTTGATCCTTGATCACTGGGAGAGTAAAATTTGGCTCGGGCGTATGTGTACGTGTGTAAGTATGCATATATGTGTATCTGCGTCTGTGTGTCTGTGAATGTGAGATTGCTGGAGTGTATTTGCGTGCTTTTGTGTGTATGTGTGTGTATTTTCGTGAGTGTGCGTAGATGTTCATGTCTATGTGTCAGCATTGGGAGCCCAGGACTGTAAAAGCCCACAAGCAAGGAAATAAACGTGTCACGACACTACTGGTGTCATCCTCCGAATACTCCTCCTCCTGTTCGTTTCTCACTCGCTGGTAAAGTGAAGGCGTATGGCAATAAATTTCCTCCACTTCCCAACTACAGATCTCTTGCGTCAACCACACCGATGAGAAACATGCCTGGGAGATCCATTTACATGTGGGACGCGAGTATGTATGTCTGCGCGTAGCAGGAGCGGCGGCCATGTCACACTCTGATAGCGCAATCACTCAAACTTTTTAGAACATTTCCTTTTTCTTCCAACAAAAACGCCCACTCGTCAATTCGTGGGAGCAACAGTAGACAAAGCTCACTCTCCCCCCTGCCCTTATCCAAATCCCCCAAGCACTTTCCTTGGACAGGAGCGATGGGTGGAAATCGGCGGGAAAATTTTCTCCTTCCTGTCGTCACCATCGAGTTGAAAGGGATCTTTTCTGTATGAAACGTCCCAGGAGCACCCTACCTCCTCCACTACTAAATTTTTTTCGTACCCGCATACAACTAAAACTCTCATCACGTCTCTCCAGCCTTATAAATGATCGACGGTGCCGCAAGCTCATCCAATTATCCCAGGTACTTCCTCTATTATACACATGCACTACCAGACTGACTTCAAAATCTCTTGCCACAGTAGAGAATTATAGTTCGCACTATAGAATGGGTTCAGATAGTAGAGGTTTTGTTGCACCATGAAGTTTTTCATATAACTACGCAAATTTTGCGCCCAAAATTATAAATAGTTATATTATATCAGCCAAGTCGAGAAGAATGATTTTGGGATTAATGTGGATGTGATTCTGATTCTTTAATATATAAATAAATTAGAATGAGCACGTTCACAACTTCTTAATTTTGTGTACATTGTAACCATGCTTCGTGTATCATACAGGAATCTCCTCTATTTTCTTTGAATTACCTGCAAGAATTTTCACCGAAGTTATTACAGGAAATATCCCGTATTTAAAGATGAAATTAGTGCTAATTTTGTAGTTTTTCGTGAGATATAAATGCACACAAACTAAATAGAAATGGGAAATTTTGAATTCAATTTTTAGTACATTTTTACAAACTACCTACTATTTGCTTTCAATGTTTTTGAAATGTTTACGCAAATTTTGAGCCAAAAATTATAAATTTTTAGCATTGGCGGTCATCACACATGGTGAAAGTTGATTTTTGAGTCATTTCGCAAAATTTTGTAAAAAGAGAAGTTTTTTGAGGAAAACCAAAGGGGGGAACAATTGGGCGCATGTAAGTCCTTATGGTAAAACCCTTTTAATTTGCCCAGAAATTTCGTGGCATTTTCCCTTCCTCAATAATTTCCACAAAACGTCACTTTTTCATCAAAATTAAGCTCCAAATTACGATTTTCCATCCCCAATGATGCTCCCACATCATGAAAATTATTTTTTAAATCATTTATCAAAAGTTTATAAAAAGTGATTGTCTCCGAAAACACCAAAGGGGGGACCCATAGGAGCATGAAATTTCTTATGCGAAATCCCATGTTAATTTTCCCAAAACTAATTTCGGTGAAACTTCCCATTTGATTTTTTCCGAAACTAGGATTTAGTTGGGCGAAAGGTTTTAGAGTTCGTATATGCTAGGGGTGGGTAACATGCCCTATTAATCCCAGTTCAATCCCTCATGTACACAAGCTTACCCTCCTGTTCAGTTCACAGAAAAATGTCTAAGTTCATCGTACATAAATATTAAAATATCGCTCCTAAGCTCAACAGAGAATAAAATCTCACCTCGAATTACGAAACAAAGCTGATTGGTCAAATATTCAATAAAAAATGTTTTCCCATGCTAATACCCTTAACACTCCCTTCATATCAAGCTTCTACAGATGTCCTACACCACACCGGATATTAAACTCACCCACAAACCAAATTCATTTCAACATGAGCATTTACTTTTAAGGAGATGACCCCTTAATACTTTGCCACCCTTCAAGTTTCCAATCATAAACTAAAAGAACCTAGAAGCTGAATGAACGCTTAGAAAAATTCAATATGGCCGCTAGGCTGCACTATAGAGACAATCTGGCCTCGGCGGAGCTTTCACTGTCATCATCAGCCAACCCCGACTCAGAGTCATCATACCTACTGAGCCTGCCATTGTATAAATGTACATACAGGAATGACAGGATGATGGCATCAAATTTTCTCAGTCGTTGCGCTTCATTTCCCCTAAAACACTGAGCCGTTCAAACGCCCAAGAAGGCTTTATGCAGGAATAGGGAGCAGAACAAGTGCCAAGAAGTATTTCTCACCATTACTATACATCCTCACCCTGTTCCCCATACACTGTGCTCTTGCTGCGCACAGACTAGCATGTACACAAGCCATCATGGATGAGACCCTGAATAAGGAGACATACACACTAACGCTCTCGATAAATATACAATACTAGGATAGGCATATATTACTCCGCATGTAAACCCGTCCATGGTGGGGGCGCCGGCCACCGGGGAGCGATGGAGCCGGCGACGACGACCGCGGAGGTAAGTTGTGAAGCTATATGTATTATACACAAATAGATGTAAAAAATCTAACCCTCTGAAAGAGGAGGAAGACACAGGGAGAGATAAAGATGACAATAAATGTCAAGGAGTTTTTAAATAAAAAGACCGAGAAAACTATTGTGGCAACGAAAGAAAGAATAAAGAAGGCAGGAAACTGTGGCGCACGGAGAATTTTCTATTATATATGGGGAATGAGCGGGCGCGGAAAGAACAGAGCGAATGCATAATGTATTGTATGACAAAGGACAATGTGAGAGATACCCGCGTTAGTCACAACTGCTCCTTCCCTCGTCTTCGCTCTCTCCCCCTCGCTGCTTTTTCTTCATCTTCCCTTAGTACCTCTCTCCTTAACCTATGCTTACCTCGTCGTGCCTCCTCCACACACACACACACACACATACACACGTATTTAGAATCTCCTCAAACCCACACCATAACTGCTATACAGTTTCCCAACCTTCACCCTCCTCCTTCACCACAGAGACATTGGCTACCAAAGTTATACAACTAGGCCGGCCGAGTACCAAATTTTAACCACAGAGGTAGGGGACAAGAAAACGAGCGGAGCGAAAGCGTTTTTGCAAAAATATTGCCACCAAAGGAAAGTTATTACTACTTACTAAGGGCAAAAGGTATGTCTATGCTTCCTTTTCTATCTACTTCCACAATATCCTTCCTCTCCACCTTACCTTCGTGGTGGCCACATCCTATCCTCCACTCTCCTTTTAGATCCTGCCCACGGGTATTCCACTAACACGAACCCCCACATACTAAACGACGAGTTTCACAGAAGCTCATATGTATGAAATGGCACCCGGGTGGTGCAAGCATACGCAACTACCTCACTCACAGTGTGCGGGAGTAGTGTGAGGGTACTATATACTACGGACTCGCGTATTTATGATTATTATTATTTCCCCAAGCTTCATTTCTTTATTGTTCCCAAAATCCTCCTACTTCCTCCCCCTTTCTCCTCTGCAGGATTCTCCGAGTCTATGTACCCAAATTATTTCCATGGATGGGGTAGCTCACACATACTTCTGCATGCATATTTCCTGGGTCTTCTCCCGGGACAAGGTGGTACATGCATAAGTGGGGGGCATAATGAGCGTTGTCTCAGGACGCACACACCACAACCATTTCTACTAACTGAGGAGTTTGTGTGTGTGCGTAGAGCGAACGTGGTTGAATTATCACGATTTTCAACTTTTATCACTAATTTATTACCCTAATTATTGCATTCCTCTGCCAAGACAGATGGGCTCGTCCGCTTGGGAGTTGAAAGGGGAAGTCGGCTTTAAGTCGGAACAAAACAATGTTCGTAGCAACTTTTGAGACAAGTCTATGCTATGGTCTGAGAGTGGGGAGGGGCTGGAACAAGGTTACGTAGGTGAGACACAAAGGTAGGAGCTACACGATTTTCATTGTTTTAGGGTTTTTGCGTCTGTGATGTGAACGCACAAAAGATTAGACTAAAACCCTTTTAACACGGTGACCTTATGCAGGAGGATTACGTTTTTTATAACGCTACTGCGGCGGCGCCTGGCCTTTCGTGCTGCTTACGAACGGAACCCTGGTTTGAATCTTTTAAAATTTGGTTGAAAATCGGTCGTGAAATCAATTTGTAAAAAATAGTATTACATACGCTGATGCCCAGGCTGTGAGCAGAGCGCTAACTCCCTACTATGTAGAAAGGAGCAGGAGGAGGCGGAGGAGGAAATGCGATTAATAAATTAAACCTGCCCACCCGACCGACCTTCCTGGTTCCACGTCTTGTTTAATATACTCGTTCACCAACAGTGAGTGCGGTGGCAGTGTGAGATGTAAATACACCGGAAGGGTTTCACAGACTTTGTCTTTTCACACAGACCCTCCTGATGAATGTGTGACTGGGACTGTTACATGACTAATGGACTATCCTATGGACTATCTACTTGAAGAAAGTTGAGTAATGGGCAGGATGATGAAGACGCTGACGGAGCCCGCTGGAATCTCTTTCACATTTTCCCGGCGATTTCGTCTGCGCATGAAACGTTTAGAGGAGAATAACACAAGGGAGGACTTGGGAATGAAAAAGTTTTCATTTTACCCTCTTCCGCCACTCCCAACAACTCCACACTCCACTCCTTCCCCTCAGCTTCACCGTCATCCTCGTCCCCCTGGTATTTCCTACCTCTGATCCTGTAACTCTCTCGTCATTCCACGTGAATGATTCTCCCAAGCTGCTCAAGATTTATGTGAGGGAGGACGAGAAAAGTTTTTAGCGTAAGGGGTGGTCAAAGGGGAAGTGCCACAGAGGTCCTGGGAGTCCGGGTCTGGCAGTTCTGATTTCCACAGTCAACCGTGTAATGAGCTGCTAAAAATGACGGGTTAGACTAGGCAGTCCATCCCATATCCGCCCGTTATGCGTGTCCTTACACCACCATGAACATCTTGAGCGTGCTTGCATGTACTATGACTATGCTGAATAAGCTGGAGAAGTGGGAAGTATTGTAAGGAAATAGGGGGAAAGCCGAAATGTAAAAAGTCACCTTCTGCATCGAAGTTCCCCAAAAATCATTAAAAAATAAGTTTTGGATCGGTGTTTGAGGTCTCAGGTCTCGATTGTCCCGGATGGCGCTCACATCGTCGAAGACGAAGCCGCAGTTGAGACTGTTGTAGTAGCATAGGCTGCACGTGACGACGATCACGAAACAGTAGACGCGGCTGAGTCCGATAGTAGCCTGAAATATATAGGTAATAAAGAAAATAATCAGAATCAGTGGGGATTAATATATAAAGTGTGGCATTAGTGTTGGGAGTGTTAACTGCCTACTTGGCCTCCATGGTCATGGGTATTGGGCCAGTATAACAATAAAGATCTCTGATCGTAAATCTCCTGAAAATAATCTGCGAACCCGCTTTTCATACCCTTTCCTCATGCTCACACACAGACTTACCACGCACATTTAGCTCCAATGTGAGCTCATATTGTGTCCCAACCAGTTCCTCCGCCTCTTGGGATTCCCTACATGTGTAGAATGTGAATAGCCCGGAGCTTCTGAATAGAAGGAACCAAGGCGATCACCGCAAAAATTTGCTCTCTCCACGTGTGTTTTTTGGCATACAGACCGGGGAGTGTGGCATGGCAGGAACTTACTCGGGAGAGGTATAGGGCTTTTGTGCAGAGCCAATAAGAATGGCTCTGAAGACACCGCCGTGCGACCCTTACTAGTATGGCAAGTGGCACATACCGTACTGCCGCAAGCTTTCCGTTTCATTTTACGTATTCCCACGTGCCTTCACACAAAGCTGGGAGCTTCCTTTTCCTTGCATTACCCAGCTTGAATATCAAATGTAGCATTATCAACTTTGTATATTAAATGATTTCCTCTGAGGAAAATTCTTTTTTCCCTTCGTAAGTCTACTCCTCCGTTTTGGGGAAGAAACGTTTTAATAATTCGGTAGAGCACACCACCATCCTGGTATCATGTCAATGTCTGGCCTCAACGTCACTGTTGAGGCTACACTGTGATTCATTGCTCAGAACTAAACTTTAGGAGCTACCTTCTCGCACAGATGATCTTACGGTAGTTATAACAACCGTAATTATGACATCAGACATGCTACTACTTCAGCGCAATTTCAAAACCGCTTTAAATCAAACACCCAACCAACAAGACCATCCAGCTCATTCCAGCGTCTTGGAACGAAAATTGTACAATTGCAGTCCACTTCATATGAATTCCCACGCTTTTCCCAATAATATGCCCTAGACATGCAGCGAATTTCCAGACCGGATCGTTCCAAACTTTTGCCTGTGACTCAAGTGACTGAAAGTGGAAGTAGGTTAAAGTTTTGGAGAAAAAAACATTTTTTAATGACCAGATGCAAAGTCACAAAAATTTGGAGTCTTGCACGCAACGGAATGGCCTATTCCCTCATGAACATAACAGTACTCATGATGGGAGAGAAAATGTTTTCATTTTGAAATTATAATAATAAATTCAGGTAAAACTTCACGCTGTCGTGATAGCATGACGACAGTCCTCCAGTCTTGTGTCCGTACCGCGTCCATTGGCTGCCTACAGCTCCGAGTTCACAAGTGAGTATTCGACGTGCATTCATAAACAGGTATACATGACCGGGTGTGTGTGTGTCAGGTATGAAACTTTCAATCTGACAAAGTCAAACTAGGTGGACGCATGGAGATGGGTGAGGTTTGAAGTACTGTCTGAGAAATGGTGGACACGGAAAAAAACCTATTTCCCCCTTCTATTCACCACCACGCACGGAAGTATTAGATAAGAGAATACAGAATTTCGTCGTCGTCAGCGTAATCTGCGATCTAAATATCGCATGACTGAAACTTTAGATGTGAATCGCGGTCATAGTTTTGTGCAGGAGGCCTCAGTCCAAAGTATAGGATAGCGTGTACTCCACCTTCCCTTCCCCCACCCACACTATGCTCCTCTCTCCTCGGGCTCCTTGTTTGTAAACCGAAATGGACTAATCTTAACTGAGCCATATGCATAGTCTGACAAGGAGAACTATATCCTATGGAATGTGTGACCACGGAGTTTGGTTCAGGATTTACTTAAAGCATGTGGGTGCTAGCATGCAGTTCGTAAGTGTGTGTGTATGTATCTATGTGTGTGTGTGTGTGTGCGTGTGGTGAAACTGCAGAGGAAGACCAACTAAAATGGGCCTCGCCACATACCCTACATGACTGACGTGAGCAGCGTGTGTGGGTTTGCGGTGTGAGGAAGTAGTAGTGGTTGAAGTGGGAGTAGTAGAACTAGTAGACGCGAGAGAAGTGTCTAGAGCTAAGCGTTCCCTTGCGGCCTTTTCCTATCACCTTCCGACGCCATGTCATTCTTCCGCTCTCTCCCTCGCGGGTAAAAAATCCCTGCCACCTAGCAGCTAGTCAGCAGTCAGACAGGAGACGGAGACAGACGAGAAGATTTGAAAGGAGTTGAAATCTCATGAGATTTTACAATTTACTCCAATTTACATAACAATTTTACAGCAAAATAAGACTAGCCCGCGCCATTACCAACCAATGTTCTTACTTCAGCCTCTGGTATGTAACACGCACGACGATGCTCATAAATCCGGGTCTAGAGTGGCCACATATATTACATATACACCTTCCCCTCATTCCGAATTTTAGGCACATACGTACATATATGCATGCATGCACATCGGCATATAGGCAGAGAGGCAAACACACTCCTGCACAAGCAGTACACACGTCCGACCAAGCAGGTGCTGGGAATAAGGCGATGCAAAAATTGTTTCCCTTTAGAAAATCCGCACCCCGTAATAAGAAAACTCTAGGCAAGCTCCCACCACAGCAGCGGAGCATCTACATGACTGGAAAAGTTTTGTAGACTGGAAAGGAACAGAGTGAAAAAGCCAGACCTTCCGACAGCATCACATCCACAGAGGAGGAGGATGGAGAAGAAGGACAGGGAACTGTGGAAAGTACGAGATCTTGGCAGACATAAGCTAATAAAGCGCATCTTACATGTGGAAGACAAGAGTTATTCTTCCACTCAAAAAATCTTCACTAACTCGCCGAAGCCGGTGAACCTAATGCATGTTTAAGAGGGACCGCGTCTTCACTTGTCGAACTTATTATTCATTGCGGGGGCTCGAGGCGCGTTCAGTGCGAATAACCTTCGACTGTCTGTCTCCACATTTTCACGTATATCTTCCATGCATATAAAGCTTCCCTCCAATTTCTCCCTCCACTCTACTCCTCATATATACAAAACTTGACCCCGCCCACATTCTAGAGCCTCCTTACCCCGCCCGAAATATTTCATCACATCATACATTCCATAGTAAAGTCCCGCTCTCACAAGCCCTGCCTATCTGCACCTATAGTTGATTTTGATTGCTGGGAGCGGCGGAAAATTTCTCAACACACACACACGCAAACACACAAAGATGCATACACGCACCAGCATGTACAAGCGCACTAACATTTTTCTACGCACTCCACACCAGGGTACAGAGAACTTCCTCCAGCAACATTAATTTCCCAATCTGGGCCGGAGCGGAATTTTATGTCAGGCTCACCATCCGTTGCCTAATGGGACAGTTTTAATTTCCGTGGCTCAGGCATCCATAGTATGAGTAGTGGTAGGAGTAGGCGTACGCACTGGAAAGGAGAGCACAAATGCTTACGATTCGTGCCTCTTAGTCCCCTAACGGATTAACTCGTTATACACGAAGGTGAAGACTTTGGTCGGGATATTCATTAGTGTCAGAAGCACACACATTAGGCTACAAGAGGAATTAATCCTATCTCAGTCGATGTACTAGTCGTGGTAGAGGCAGTAATGGTAGCTCTGCCAGAAGTGTAAGAGGAGCTATGCTATAGTGGGAGCTGAACTCATTCGTTCGAACATACGCTTGGTCGCATTTTAAATTTCCCCCCTCAAGTTCTACAACCCTCCCGGCTAATATTTTAGTTGTACTGAGCAAAAGATAAAGAGAAAGAGACTGGTGAGCAAGGGTATCGGACGCTTGCATACGTAGGCATGGGGAAAGGCACCGCAAATTCATTATGCGTTCACAGAAAACTGTTATATAGCACCGCCTTTACTCTGCCATTTATAAGCTGGTCGAGTCTAGTGAAACTAATTCAATAGTTGAAGAGGAACACGGGTAAGGAGTCTAGCTCACACGTTCTCTCTCTCTCTCGCTCTCTCCGCCCGCCTCTCCATCTCTAGCTCTCTTTCGTCTTAGCTTCTCTAGGTGTTATTATCTTTGCATGATACATTGCTGCCCTTAACAATCGAACCCTGACGCATTAACAATCTTGTACACACCTCATTAATTTCCTTCTCTCCGCCATTTATGCGAGAACCATTACTGAAAGGACTGACAAGGAATGCACATACACACACACACTTCATCCAAGTCCTCCATAGAGTAGCAGAGAGTTACACACCTTCATTTCCAATTCGAAAATCTTCATACTCCATTCATTCCCCTCTGTTCTCAAAAGGTGGAATTTAGGTTATTGGGGGAGCTCGGATTATTACAATTATTATGCTCGCGTCGACTAGATTCGGCTTTACAACTTCCCGATTCCCCTCTCTATAGTTTCCTTCCCGATTGTTCCACACTTACTGTGAAAATGTGGATTGGAACCTCCCGGCTATAAATTACGGTCCAATGTCTCCATCCCGATTAATTAGCTCTTACCATGTGGGAACACAGGGAAGCGGATAATACTCTGTCAGCCCTACATAATGGGCTCTACCTCGAAGAGGGAGGGGGAACATTGGGAATCCAATGCGACTCTACAAATCAAAAGCTCATCTTTCGACCTTTGCCGTCATAATATGCGTATACTTTAGTCAATGTGTTGTCTGTCTGAGTTTTTCAGAAGGCTGGAGGAGCAATATCTATGAGTGAATCGGGTTAGTGGGATGGGAATTGATTGGAAAAAATAAAAGGGAGCAAGCTGGGATAGAACGGATGCTTTATAGACATGGTGCAGGTAGGAGCTGGCAGGGCCGTCCGTATATATCCTCATTCAAACTATCCCACTACCAGTGACTAAAGAATGGACGGGCGGGCGGTTGATAATTAATTAATTCATAGATAGATTTATAGCTTGGTTTTCCCCGTTGCCCGGGGTTTCTTCGCTAATGGGATGATGGGAAGTTTGAGTATGACAGCTACACGTGCGTCATAATTGTGTTTGGAACAAGTTTGAAGGGGCGCTTTTGGGCCGAATTGACAAGAGCGAGAGGGAGAAGGAGAGTGAGTGGGAGAGGAGACTAAAGATCCGACCCGCCGAACCAACTCAATCTAGCCTAATGGCCCTATAAGGATTCGAAAATGGAAATTTTCATGGCTTCCTCCATGTACATCTACTCATTCCCTTGTAGTGGCCGGAAAGAAAAAGTGGAGACTCCTTCCTCTCCTCGAACACACACACACACAATCATACATAGATACGTACAAACACACATATACGTACTTGTGTAGGAAAATATGCAGTGCTACTTTGTGCCCAGCAAAACATACGGTTCATCTGTGATCATAACTAAGGAAATCAAATAAATCTCCCTTGCTTAAACATTCTCTCTTTCCGCTCCTTTGCTTTGATTACAACTTTCACCGTAACTACACTGAAAGCAGGCTCCTTGTGTGTGTTCCTGTGCGTGCGTGTGTGTATGAAGATGGCCGCATATAAAGACGTTCCTTCCATCCAATACAGAATTAAACAGTATATATATATATATATATATATGCTCGGTTAGCAAAATGCTACGAGGCGTGCCAATACTCTACTCTGGCTGTAACCGGTAATGAACTCTCTCCCGCTCTGCTTCCATCTCCTTCCCTGCCCCATCATGAGGGCCCTAAATTTGTGTACGTAGTCTGTACATACGCACGTTCCAGAACCTGAGCCTTTGTGCATATACGCGAAAACCCTGGTCCCCGACCCCAAAAGGGGTTTTATTGAAATTAAAACTCGACGTAAACCCACTCCCCTTTGTTCAAACAACTACGAGGAGATAATCAAACATGAACACAATTTATTGACAAAATGCTCATCAAAGCCTGCTGGAGGAGCTCGACGACTTGTGTAGCTATACAAGGACGTGTAGCAATAACACAAGCTCAATCGGAGTCTTCCCCCGTGAGTATAGAGCGACGCATGGTATTTATACTGTACTCCGTCCAAAGTAAATAGTGGAAATCATATTGGATCAGCTCAACTCTCGACCCCACATCCCAGAAAACAGTGTGAGATGAGACTACCAGTCTTCATGTGATCTGGCCCACCATGACTCAGCCGTGAAGGTGGGAGTGCAATGAAAATTAGCATGCCATCCTTGACTCTCATCTATAGAGAACCTCTTCCCTCGCAGTTTACATAACCAGCGCCTTCCTGATTCCCCCGTTACACAGTTAGCCACATAATGTAATTGTATATGGGAAAGTTGTGAGTACGGGAACAAGTTGATTCCTACTGGAAGTATGACACGACGACAGGAAATATAGTAATAAACCTGACAACATGATATAAAGAACCTGCATCCACGAAGATATCCTTGTCTGAAGCGTGCGTTGAAGGGGTCTGTGATTGTGAGTATTGGGGTTGTGTTAAATGGAACTGCTGTTACAGTATTGTGTATTTACGCAACTACCCCACACAAACCCACGCACCTATATACTAACACCTTTAT
>WJFA01002276.1:0-16662 GCA_009870155.1 Pseudobourletiella spinata | reverse complement strand
GGAAACTAAGGCACCCGCGAATCAAAATAGTCTTTTTGGAATGAAACCTTCCCTACGCTCTTCTTCATTGGACAAGGTGATGAAGTTGATCCAAACGTTATGGCTGCTCACTAAACAGCGTGTCGAAACGTTCACTTTCGAATTCCAATCCATACACATTCGTCTATAAACTTACACCTCGGATACAAAGCATTTAAGACCTTGCTCTTCGCTTTAAAAATGGTGCAGAATATTTCTAAAGTTAGAAGTGATCTTCAAAGTTACTTTGAATTAATAATAATGATAATGCTTTATTCATTTCTCTACGGGTATTACCCATCACAACAGTACATTTCAATATAGGTAAGTTACAATCTTGTCAGGGGATGAACACACAAGTCTTGACCATTTCCTTATCTTCTCCGACATCAGGAATTAGCATGGTGATGATAGGGCGTCATTCTTTCTGGGGAATTCCTTCGCCGAGCAGTCAACAAGCGTCGTCCGTCCGTCGTACAGAGGAGTTAGCCAGTCCGAGGTGGAGGGAGAGGGGAATTTTTGCCAGCCCCGGGGACTCGAACCCCGTACCTTTGCGGTCATAGTGGAGTGGTTTGTAACCAACACAACTGGACCAGCTTAGGCTGACTACTTTGAATTAATGCCGGGGACAGTGCTCCAAAATTTTTATTAAGATTACTTAATTTGTTAGTAATATTAGAGTAATAATTGCCCTTTTTAGCCGGGTGATTGAGCTGCTGAAATGTGAGTTTTTGAAGGGATCTTTTTAAATCTGGGTACACATAAACTCGCGTTAATTATGTTATAGCATTAATGCGCTTTCTCAAAAAATTACTTTTCACTCATTCCATCTGGTGACTCTGGTGGGAAAAGGGCAAAATGTAGGCAATTAATGCCTTTCAGGAAGGGTTCAGAAGTTTTGAAAAAATAGGAAGGCAAAGGATAGGCGAAGTTTTCATCCCATCCTATAAAGTAGGCGCACTGATTTTTGAAAGCTATAGGTAGGTTGATAGGAAGGCAAAATCAAATGCCCATGTCTGAGTGCCTCTATTTAGCCAAGGGAAATAGAGAGGTTCGATATCCTTGCTATTTAGCCACTATTGCATTTCCATGGGATTCCATTGGGATTTGGAAAAGCACAACATGACAGGTTTTGCATTCTGGAACCAATGCCATGGTCTTTACTTTTTATGCCCAAGCCCAATGTTAGACATTTTTAAAGCATATTTGAATGAACTGAGGCATTTCAAATACTGAAAGTCCAACGATTCTTCGAGACCCATTTGGTTGCGGAGCGGGAGGATGATAATTTGTTTGCAATACTTCCAGCAACGACCATGCCAGATATTAAAGAGCTTCCAGTATCAATTTTATAATTATATTAATTTAGTAGTGCATAGGGTGCCACCTCCGTTCTTTTTACTGAATGATTACAATTTTTGTGGTCGTTTTGCGCCGATAGGAGGCTACACATTTTCAGTGCGTGGGCAAGAGGTATACTTACTCCGCTTTACGGTTAGACTGCCCACGAAAACGTTCGGTGAGCGAATAACGGAACAAGTTGATCCCTTAGTGACGGAGCGGGAGCCGCGCCGACTTGTAGATTCATTCTGGGTAGAATAGCAACCGCGTCATTATTTCACAGTGGGAGTTCGTTATTACTTATCATTTATGTGTAGGTCTGTAGGCGGACGAACCAAGTCCCGCCCGTGATATTTTAATTGTTAGTGGTACCCCAGGCACTTTATCTTCTTGGAGGCTGAAAGATCTATGTGAGAATTAATTTAAGATTTGAGTGACCGGTTTTTGCATCGAAATAAATTGTTTGAGTGTGTGAGAAAAAACGGGCATAAAAAAGTTATCGACTTTCATCTTGTTTCCAAACCTGTCATTTCTATTCAGGGTCAGGGTCAGGTTGGTCATCGCATCGGGCTCTCGAACGAAGGAACCCTTGAATCGACATTCACCGCTATAGGATACGAGCATCATGTGCGCTTCCTCTACCATCGTGTACAATCCTGACGTAAGCACAAATTCATGTCACTATCCCGACTCAACTCCGAGTCACAGTCGAAGAAAAACTAGATTTATCAGGCTTGAAACCTAGATTTGCAGAATTCAATTCATCTGAATTACTTTTTTTCATAATTTGTTCAGATTCTCCCACTGATTTTCCAGTGGTTGGACTTGGCCACGCTCAAGTCGAGCCGGCTGGTGTGCAAGGCCTGGAATGAAGAGGTCACGAAAAGTGCAGTGCTTAATTTTCCGAATAACTGGTTTTCGAGATGGCAGTACCTCGACAACATTATGAATTTACGCGCGTCATCGTCACTTCTCTCCATCAGGAACATACGACTTTCTGGACCCGACCCTTCGTTCAGGAGCGAACCATTATTGGGGCTGCCGCATGTAGGAGGCACGCCATTTCGAACTTGGAGAGGAGAAGAAATGTTCGGTCTCTTGGATGTGGTCGGCCCACAACTTCATACTTTGTGGCTGGATATGCCAGCGATGAACTCGGACGGTAAAGCCCATAAAACATCAATTCAGTTCAAATTTCCTCGGACGTACGGTGGCGGGAACTTAGCGGAGGATCTCAAGCGTCTCCTCGCCGTTACGAATGCAGCTGAAAGTGTGCATGCATCCTACCTACTGGAGGATCCACTGTACAAGGACAACAGATTGTGGTCTAATGTTGCCAAGTTATCATTAGATTTGGACATCCCGCACTTGCTTCTAGCTTCGTATCTGGATCTTTGTGAAAATCTGGAAAGCGTAGTAACCGGCGAAAATTGCTGCTGGCATGACGGATGTGCGGAAACAGTCGTGCCGAAATTCAGGGGAGCGCTGGGGGTCTCGCTTGGAAAAATGAATACTTGGGACATTATTGGACCCTTGGAAAGATTGGAACCGCATGGTCGTTTGAACAGCCTCGTCATCAAATGCCAAGATTCAAACTCTTTCTCTCTCCTCCAGACCTTTCTCCGGCAGGAGTGCTGCTCCAGTTTGAAGTCTCTCGACGTCAGTACGTCGTGGGGAAGCATTGAGGATGAGGCTGGGAGTTATGCGGGGTTCATTAGCTCCAACCTGACGAAACTTAAGAGTGTCCAGTTGCATTTAAGGGGCGATGGTGGTCCTGGAACGGTGGCGTTCATTCATCGTTTCATGAGATCTTTACTAGAACTACCAGAGCTTGATTATCTTGATGTAGATGACAGGTTATTCCTAGCCCTCTGGTCTTCAGCAACTATTCAGATAACGGAGTGTCAGGCCCTTCCACAAAGTTCAACTTTGCGGCACCTCAAGTGGCACTATTATGGGAATGATCAATATTGGGATGCGCGGGTGTTCAAAATTCAGCCCACTCCTTGGCCGAATTTGGCCCGATTGACTTTGGAGTACCCGACATTGGCATTACTGAATGCCGTCTTCCAGGCGCTCCCACGCCTCCAAACATTGGAGATACATTCTAGAGGTAGTGGAATCCTCCAACCCATTCCGTGGGACTCCATTCTGGGGGGTGCGCCGATTCCGGAACCCCAGAGCGATTACGCATCACTAAATTATCCACCGGGCAGTGAGATACATTACCTGACAAACTTGAAGGGTAAGTTTGAGCAGCAGGAGCAGGAGGCTTAATTCAGCATTTGGTTACATGATTTTTAACAGTGATAATTTTTTTTTATTCGGATTATAGAACTCAAGTCCCTCACCCTGACGATCGATGCCCCGTATCAAAATAGAAACTGCTCCTGCTGGAGGCTGTCGGATTTTTTTCTTACGAATGTCCTCCTCTTATTAAAGGGGTTGCAGTTCGTCGATATTACTGGGCACAAGGTAAAAAATGTCAACACTGGGTCGTATTTTGTGTTCCGGTTAGTCTTGTGATGGTGTCAAATTTCTTAATTAACATTTATATTCTCGACGCAGTTTACGGATGCGGCCGTGATGCGAACTAGGGAGGAGCTGCCGCTTTTGACCGGTGTTGTACTCGAACGTTTTTCCGAAACCGGTGCCCCCTGTTCGGG
Source organism: Pseudobourletiella spinata (assembly GCA_009870155.1). Lineage (NCBI taxonomy): Eukaryota > Metazoa > Arthropoda > Collembola > Symphypleona > Bourletiellidae > Pseudobourletiella > Pseudobourletiella spinata. The sequence continues at coordinate 12,637 of WJFA01002276.1, read as the reverse complement.
ACATGCGGTAGAATTGGATGATCCTCTGGAAGACGATGATCGCAGGGATAGCGATGGAGACAACTACTCGGAGGGTTCTTTCGGAAGCATATGACTGAAGCGTGGGACTAATTAGGATTGCCTTTTCCGACTCATGAATTTATTCCAGAGCAGTAATTTTTTATCTTGAGCTTGTTCATAGCAAAACGGAAAGGCTTGAGGACCGAGGCGTCCGATTTTGGACTCCCGCCCAGTATATGACCCTCCCACCGGTTAATTACGATTCCGCGCTGCGTTCTACGATTCGGTCCTTTCTGCCGGTAAATACGAAATTTTCTGTTTTCAAACTGCGAATCGCGTATAACAAGAGAACGCGGTGACCGATTTGAGTGATTTTTATTTTAAATTCTCTAGGATGTCTATTCAGAATTTGGTTTGATATCTAGCATAATATTATTCAAACTTTGAAAAGAAATTCGCAAAGTTTCATGAGTTTCAGTAAATGTAAAGTTCAGCTTTTCCAAACTTTGATTTGCAATTTGGAAAGCGCTACGATAGCTTTTATAAAATGGCGGAAAGACATCATAAAGACTTTAATTCTCTATCGTTTAAAATAAGAATCACTCAAACCGGTCAACGTGTTCTTGCGTTATGAGCGATTTGTAGTTGGAAAACAGAAAACTTTGTGTTTCCCGTGCGGGAAATACAAATGGACCGAATGCTGAAATGCAGAGCGAAATCGTAATTAACCGGTGGAAGGATCATATACTGAGCGGGAATCGAAAATCGGACGCCATGACGCTCAAGCCTTTCCGTTTTGCTATTAAATAGCCCTTTAGAGTTGAAATTTTCACTTGAGCATCATACTAGGAATTTTGTATTTTTTTGAAACTCAAGATTACTTACGCTTTGTCCATTTTATTCCGCCAAAAATAAATCGTTGGTCTTTCAATTTGACAAATCGACACGGAGTGATCGTCAAGATGGATTTTTGGGTTTACAGCAACATTTGATAGCGTTCACATTTCTAGGATCGTAACAGAACTCTGCCTCCTTTTTAAATATGAGTTCCCAGTTATTTAGAACTCCTTTTCGCAAAGAGTTACTGTGTAATACACTAAATGGCACCATTTTCCACCTTTCATTACCGACATGTTGGAGTGGAAAGATTTTTGTGCATACTTTAACCTTTTTGTAGCCGTCCGAATCGCTTTTCGTCCTGAGTGAGGTCAAAGAGATGGGTCGGATCCTGAGAAAACAACGCAAGTGGTGAAAATGAGTGGAAGCAGTACGTATGCTCATGTCCAGTGCACTGTGGCGCATGTCTTTGCGCAAACTGGTTAGAGAGCAAGAGGCTTTCGAAAACATGAAATTATTTATTTAAGTTCCGACAAATGGCTTTCCTATTGACTCAAACAAACTAGGATTCCTCGGTTAAATTTTGAGAAGCGCTCAGCAGATTCCCGGACCACTTTTTGAAGCCGTTGAAGTTTAGGAAAATTTGAATGATGTGCAAATGTCAGCAGTTGGCACACCATACTTTTTCTGAACACCACCCGTACCCGTCAGGTTCCTGAGAGAGCAAAGTTCGCAATGGCTGCTGCCTACAATGCAATGCTATCAGCAGCAGGACTCTTCCCATCGTCGCAGTGTCAGCGGCGAGAAAACGTCCTTAAGCAAACGAAACAGAATCCGATGACAGATGACTGTGATGAAAGAATTTCGTTGAGACAATCGGAGATGGCAATGCCAATAGCGACCTGGTTTGGCCCATTCATGATTATTTCAGTCAACTTCCTAGTCATGGAGCAACTGTTTGTTTTCAATTGCTACATTGCATTCTTGAGTCTAAAACTGTCACTGGTTACCTACAAAACGAGGATTCTTGAAGCGGGGACTTAAGGTGACAACAATGGGAGATGTGCTGTTCCCAGGGATTTAATCAATTTTTTAAATTAATTTGCAAAACAGTTTTCGACAGCACGCAGTTTGTGTGGAAATGCAAAGAGTTCAGGAATATGAACCTTCACGTGTTATGATTTATGATACTGAATGCGAACTGAAATTTGAAAGCTTCTTGTAACGTGTTGGATGAGCCAACCCCTTTTTTGGAAGTTCCGTCCCCGCAAATTTTGGTTTCATGCTTAAGCATGAATTTGGCAATTCTTTGTACCTAGGCCCGGACACTCTCAAAAAAAATTGGAGAGAACCTTCCTCTATTTCATGTCGCAATAAACATTTTTGAAATTTTTTAGGATACCTTGAACTACATCTACAAAAATCGCTGAACTGAACGCTTGTAGAAGTAGAATAGAAAGTTTACTTTTACGTCCAAGATATTGTCCCGTACACTCACAACTGAATTTTGATTTTATTTTAGTGGTGTATCAAGCTGGATGAAGGTTATAACTATTTCGCCGAAATTACCCGTAATTATTCATTGATGTTCACTTACGATTCACCGTCTACCGAGCACATAAATGGTTAATGGCGTTCTACCGTTCAACGTTTGAACTTTGAACACAGGAGGGCTGTTAATTACGAAAAAGTTCTGTCCGAGGAAAAGGATCAATGCAAAAGTCGAAGCGCGTTGAATCTATTTTTATCTAGCCTTGTACACTTACCTGATTCCCCTCTTCCACACGAAGTGCTGGAGGGTATTTTGCAGCTGCAATTTTCGCGATCTAGCCGAAGGGTTCCTCAAACCTGGTGCTACAGCACCACACGTGAGGACATATCCGAATTTTCCCGGGAGTTTAATGCAGCTGCTAACTCATTGATAGGCCGGGAGTAAATCGAGTGTACGCCGGGGCCCCGGCGATCAACCCGCAAATATACCCGGTAATTGTCGACGGTAAGGGCGCTCGGACGTCCTTCATCGGTCCCTCAGACGGTACTCGCCGACGTTAATCATCAAGTGGCTGCCGACCATCCTGCTAATGTCAAACGTGTCCACACAAATGTCCGTTAGAATAGAAACAACTATTTATACTTGGATACTTGCGAGGTTAAACGCGCTCCGACTCAGCATGGTGGAAAAGCGGACGGTGAGGCGTGGATGAGTGCTGGATTCTATCCCAGGACCTTGCGTGCGCGCAGCGTTCGCCTTACACCATGCTGCCACTTATGAAACGAGTCGTGTACATCTCCTACTTAAACTTCTCACTCTTCACTGCACTGAAGAGAGGGATGAACTTACATTTGCAGCATAAAACGTTTGGTTTATCATCCTACGTGTACTACTAGAGGGCTCGGTAGTTTGCATGCAGATTATACAGTTTATCATGTAAATATTATCAGTTGCATTTATTGAACATGTGACAAAATAAATCTGGAATGGTCGCAAACGTTTTTCAGATTTTCAATCATTCATACATATGGTATTTCGCATTTGACCAGTAAAGGGTAATCCCAGCCCTGTAAAGTTGTACATCTGCCACAGTTTCTCACCAGCTTACCTCCTTCCCGTGAGAGTCTTCTTGTCGGTGAAGATCGCGAATGCGAGAACGAATTTGTTCTTAAATCCATATCCTCTAGTGCTCCCACTCCTAAAAATAAGCTGAAAAACCGTCGGCTTGTTCGAAAAAAAAATCTGCATACCTCCTTGAAGCAGGTGCTCGCGTTATTTCCACGTGTTTCCCGTTAGTAATAAATCGAATTCTAACATCTAAATCATTAAAGATTATAGTTCCCTTAAAATCACAATCATTTAGCATCAAAGCCACTGTTAAAATACTTTGAGCTTCTCCCGCACGACGAGAACAAAAGACAACCGCGATGGACAAATATAAAGGATATTGACATAACAACATTAAACAAAGCGTATGGAAGTGCATTTACAAAAATTGAAACGCGTTTAATTTGTTTTAATTAATTATGTTTACCTGACTCCTTGTGCATGTGCGGACGCGGTGGTACTGTTAGTTCTGACTACGGGTCGCTTTTACCTCGGGTCTTGCCGCCACTCTGGACTACCGCCTCATTGTACGGCATGTTGTTGCTCTACTAATGGCTACGGGGCTGGTTTTCGAGCTCTGCTACTACGAAACTTGTATCTCGGGATGCTTCCGCTACTACTCTCTACAGGACTGGTTTAACCGTCGATTTTTCTGCTACTACGCCCTTCTCGTATCTCGGCATTCTTCTACTCGCTACAGGGCTAGTTACATTTCGGATCATTGTACTACTATGGGGGGCTGCTCATACCTCGGGTTCTTCCGTACTACTCGCTACAGGGTTGGTTTTACGGTCCATCGTTCTGCTACTATGTGCTCCTCGTATCTTCGATTCGTCTACTCGTTACAGGGTTGGTTACGACTCGGAACATTATGCTACTACCGGGGTCCTCATACCTCGCGTTCTTCCGCTACAAATTCCTACAGGGCTGGTTTTACTACTGGCTACGGTCTGAATGTATCTAGGGTCTCGTGGCGGCGATGAAATCCGGGAAGTTGTACGCATCTGCTCATATGCGCCGATGTCAGACGACAAGTAGGCCTCCCACCGACCTAAACAGTGAATAATATTGTATCCACAGTAATTAGAACAGGTAATTCTTCTGCCTTCCTTATCATGATACTATATGAAATCAACCGCGTTTCGAGGCAACGGCGTAGAAAGATAGGAGGAAACGCACCAGCAGAACAACTTCAATTCCTGCTGAAGCTGTACGCGCAGTCCTATCTTCCATACCATGTTGCCCGCTATTTCCGTATATGTTCACTACTCTTATTTAAACTTGTCACTGCAGAAGTCTTAAGCGTGGTGAATGCACATTAGCACCAAACGTTCATTTTTTCAATCGACGTGCGCTACTAGAGGGTGTCGCAGTCCGGTTGTGTAAATTCAAGGTTCCGCAGTGTATGATCAAGATCCAACCAAAGATTTCCGATGCAAACGTACTGGCTTCATTTCATCCGCCCTGATAAACAGTGTTACCCGGCCGGATTTGCGACGAATCTGATTCAGAAGTAGCAGCCATCAAATAACTTTTTCATAATATTCTTTGTCTCTTGCTTGCGGGTGAAGAGTTTTAGCTGCGACTGGCCTACTTACATGTCTTTATATTTCTGAAGATTTCAATCTGATTAGTAGAATTAAAATGCTACAATGTATACCTATGTAAATCACATCAGTTGAGCCCAGACCAAAAGACATTTCGGTGGCAAACTTTGCAGTTACGAAACGGGCGCTGCGCTGTGCGGGGTAAATCTCGAACCAAACGAAAGCTTCCGATGCAGTAAAAACAGTGGTACCCACAAAATCCAACTAAAACCCTCACCATAGAGGCTATCGTATTTAATCCGTACATTTAACGAAAGGGAAATCGTAAATCGCAGTTCAGAAATAATTTTAACAGCCGAAGCACAACAAAGCTGGAGGCTGAGGCTGAAAAAAAGTTACTGTGCGAGAGTTGCAAGGACTTTTTGAAGCTGGCATAAAGGACATGTCGGACTCGATCTTTTCTATTGCCTCACAAGATTATACATACTCATTTGATCTCACAGATTTGATTTGTCTGTAAGAGTGAAGTCAGTCAGGGGGACCTCCTTTGAATTGATACGATACAACAAAGGCTCTTTAATGCATCCGATTTTTTTCTTTCTGACAAAATAGGTCACGTTTTTGCAGACTCACGCCCGTCGAATCCAACTAATTTATTCCAGCGTGAGTATCTCGAGCGAGGAGTCAACTTTAGCATACGAAGATGTCTGCTGCCTACATTTTCCATATCAATAACTCCAGTAGCAAGTAATAGCCGGCGGAATATTTTGAACGTACAAATTCAAAATGTATTGAGCAACAGCAGTGTTCGCATTTCATTCCAGTATCCAGTTCCACTCCAACTGCTCGGCAGCCACAACAGTAAAAAACCGCAGAAATTCTTAAAGCATCTTAGGAATCAAATGCGCAGTTATTATTTTTTGCCAGCAACAAATCCTCAAGCCGCAGTGAAACCTCGTCTTGAAGTGTAACAGTAAAAGTACATACTACATGAATTCATGCCATTGCAAAAGTACTGTTCAATTCACGGGCTTCTTAAAGTGGTTCAGTGAGTCAGTCACACACTTGCACTTGCAGTTTCGCAGAGTCTCACCGCAATCTCACGGCACACGGCATACTACTTCGAGAAGCGAGTTGATGCCTTTACAGTCAGTCAGGTTTGCAAAAAAAATCCCATAATCATGTAGGAAGTAGTACAGAGAGGGAGAGAGTGAGGCAGTAAACTTGGGCTGTGTACCAAGCAGGATCAGACGTGGCCCTACGATAAATGTATACGTTACTTGTGGCATTTTGATTTCCACAACAACAACAGCAGCAGCAACAACAACACGTCTGCAACCTTGAGGAAATTATATTTCTAGCTTGCTTGACGAATCCTGGGGCTCGTTTGTGGGGGTTTGGCTTGGCTCCTGACCATATACTCATACACTCTCTGCCTCCTGGCTCCTCCGATATCTATAATACATCAACAGCCGTTTTGGGCACTACGGTTCAACAAGTTCAGCGTATATAGCACAGGAAGACTGACTGAATGAAGACTCCACAGCACAATTAGCCATCTGTTCTATTTTTATAGTGCAAGGTGGAAAGTATGCCTCCGTCGTCTTCTTCGAAAGTATACGTAGGATGTGAAACTACTTGACTACTATGAATGCTATACTTTGCCTTCTGTATATGCAACTTACTCATGTGGAAAGTAAGTAGTACGATAACCGGCTCACATTCCACGACTTCCCTGGATACAAACAACATATTTACACATACACAAACACGCACACACACACACACAAACACATCTGACTATATGTGCCGTTGATGGGAGAGCGTGTGTGTATGTGCAGGATCTTGCAATAAAAATTGAAATAACGCTTTATCTTCAGGCGGGGGAACAATCACGGGGTTGGATTTACACACTTTAGCGTACGTACTTGGGAGAAAGGCATCAGAGTGTTCATCTCTGCAGAGTGGACAGTTATCTGCTGTGTCCACAAGTGTTTTTGCGCCACATAAGTCGCAATGAAAGCAAATTAGTCCTGTTTTGACCGTCCAGCAGACTGCAGAGTCAGTGCGTAATTTGATATCAGTTCATCGACGTTGTTCCGGAAAGTATAGTAAACTTTAGTCAGTAGACTTCAAGAGTCACTGCGATTCAGTATACTCGGAAGTCATGGGCCGACAGGATGACTTGACCTCGGCAGTCCGCCGAGTCCTCCAGAAGCCAAAGGGCTACAAAGTGTTCTACGCCAGTGGGCTGAACATCAAGGACGTTCGCCTCATGGTGTCCAAGCTGAGTGATTCCGAGAGGGAGAGCGCAGTTCAGCTGTTCAACTCGTCGTTTGGGGCGGATGTGGGGGACTTGAGCAAAGCGGAGGATGACTTGCTCCTGGCCATGTTCATTGCCCTGTTCGACACGGCCTCGAACGTCTCCCACGTGGCCAACGTGTACGGCGGAAGCGATGAGGTGACGGCCATCATCCATGAGAGTCCGCTGGAGGAGGATGAGATCAGAACGGTTGTGAGTAGCAACGGGAACAGCATCCCGCAGCTCAGCCGCAATGTCAACTTTGAGCTGAACACGGTGAGCCGGGGGACCTACTGGGCCAAGAACCGGAGGGACGGGATGTACGGGGAGATCAATCGGAACAGCTACTCGCCCATGGAGTACCTTACTTTGGTCGCCGTGGCGGCGGGAGGCAGTTCGAAAATCCTGCTGAGGAACAAACCCCTGTTGGCCAATCACTCCTTCATCATTGACAAGGATGGGAATGTGAAGAGACAGAAGTACGGGGAGGTCAACAAGTTTATCGATGAGGAGGGGCAGGATCATAGGGCTGCTCAGTAAACGCTCATAATTAGGTAATGGTTTAGCCCTCGATATCATTTTCATGTTGTTGGAGGAGTTTACAGAGGGAAATCTGCTGGATGGATCTGGTTCCGACTGGTGGATTAGAATGTACTTAGGACTTGTGTTGTGTGTAGCTGAGCTGTGCTGTAGGCTTTGGTTCTGTGGTGATAAAACAGCAACCTTGGAGCATAACAGATTATTACAATCTTTATCGAACAGATTGGGGAGCCTTGATGTGAAGTGTGTGTTCATCAATCGGATGATTGACCTGTTGGTTATGTTTCCTTTTTTACAGTATAAATTGGAACTGGAGTCTGAAATTTTTGGTCTGAAGCCACAGAGAGATGCGAATGCTGCCTGCTATACCGATGACAATTTCAAGAAATATTGACAGAAATTTCTTCGCCTTTTCTTTTTCTCCCTCACGAGTCATGACCTGGATGAACAAAAATGTTCAAAAATAAAATATTTTTACATTCACAACTTTAATTTTTTGAACGACATCACATATTTGTAAATACAGTAGGCTCCGCATAGAAGCCAATGAGACGGGTACACTGACTGAACTGCTTTTAAGTATAATTTCAGAATTTCCGAGTGCGATTATCCCGTCGGCTCCTGTGGACAGTTTGAACAACAAGTTTCATTCATCCGCGCAGGAATCTTATCAGATCTGCTGTTCATCTGGTCTGGTTGTGGAGCCACACGTATTTTCATAGCGTCTCTTGGGGTGCCAATAAGTTCCAAGGCAGACGCCAGATCCATCCCAAATAGGTCTAGAGCTATCGCTGCGTTTCCTGGAAAAAATCAGAGATTTATACAGTAACTGATCACACAGCAGATCACGTACTCGAGCTACCGAGTTAAGTTTATCAAGGAGCAAGTTGCATGTCCCACACGTGGGAATTATTAGTAACTACGAAATATGTTACAAAGCAGCCCTTTTGGACAGCCCAAAAATACTTTTACACGAGTAGAAACTTACTGAAAACGGACGTAAGGCCTCGGGAGCCACTTCTTCACCGTTGATATGGACTTGGCAGCCCCGACGCAGGCGTCAAGGGCCCAGCTGAATTTGGCCAAGTTGAACTCGGGCATGATGAACTTGAAAACTTCAAAGGAGTTTCCCGGGTGAGTCCTGGAGGAAAATTGGGATGATGAAAATACGGAGCTGCTATCGAAAATACTCCCAAAACGTCAAATGAACTCACCATCGTCTCAGCAGATCTACATTGAAGAAGCTCTCGAGTCCCTTCACGAGGACGGCGGCATCATTGGGCTTCGTTGCAAAATACTTTGAACAATAATAGTGGGTAAACATGATGATTTTCCATATGGACTCCATCACAAAGTCGCGATTTTCGGGATCATGCCGCAAAAATTCTGGCAAATCCGCTGCGATTCTCTGGTCGGCGCCAGAAATGACGATCTGTAAACAAAAATTCTTTTGAGAAAAGTCTTTGGAGATTTTTTCGACGGTGAAAATGAGTAAGAAAAATTAGGACGCCCCACTTACGGGTTCATCACAGAATGCGGGTTCTCGCTGGATCTTCCACGGTCCTTCCCCTCCATCGTCACACTCCTCCAAGATCTTCATGATCCTATCGTGGTCGATGTCATCCACGGCCCGCTCCAGCACAAAATCCGCCATGGTCTCGTTCACCGCTTGTTTGAAGAAGCGGAGAACTGCCTTGAGCAACTCCGTCGGAACTTGCTCTTCCGGGCAGACCGTACTTAGAATGTACGTGGCGTAACGAAGTTGGTCAAACTCATTTGTTTCAAGCTCGTGGGAATTGATTTGCTTGAGAGTAAAGTCAACGTGGGCTCCCACCATACGATTCGTCTGCTTGGCATATCGTTTTACGTCCACTTCCACAAAGTCCTCCAAATCTTCATACGGAATGGCGGTGCAGCAGTCCGTTTCGAAGTGAAACTTTCTTCTAGTGCCACACTTGGAACAGTCCGAACTAGACTTGAGAATTTTCTGCTGTCCCGGAGCGGCGCCCACTGATAAAAAGAACAAAATTAATGCAGTCTGTAAGTTTTACAGGATTTTTCAAGACGATTTAATTTCTTCTCCAAAAAAAACCAAACTTACGCTGAATCCCTTCCCCCGAGCCTAGTGCAATACGGTCCAGTTCTGGGGGTGGAGAAAGAGTGTAATAGCACTGGGATCTCATTCGGTAGTCCCCTGGGGGAGCTCCGAAACAAATGTGAACAGGTTTTTCAGGATGGAGCGGATCCCGCAGGCAGCATGCTGCTTCTCGGGCAGCAACTGCCTTCTCACTGTTGATGTTGATAATGACGAAGGGATCCAGGAGATGGCCTTCGGCTTGATTCAGGCGCGATGATAACTTCCAGAATGCGTCAAGAAGATGAGTCCCTATGTAGGCCGAACTGGCAAAGGGAACAGATGGACGTCCGATGAACTTGAAGTAGGAGATCTAGCAAACACCAAAGAATTCTATAGTTCAAACGTTCAAAATGAAATGCAAATTAATTCTAACTTTCCAAAAAATTGTTTCAATTCCTTTCAAAATTCCTCTAAAATTTAAGATGCTCTATGATGCTTTATGGTAATTAGGATCGGTATATTTTAACAGCTTAAGCACTGACCTGAGCTTCCTCCAGTGAAAAGCAATGACCGGTACCCACCAGGATGTACGGTGTGGGATCACAGTCGGCTTTCGAGAGCGTCCATCTGATCAGATCATCACCCCATGTATCGCAATGGAACTTGTGCAACTCCAAAATAAATGGAAAATCTTACACTCCATTGACACAAACGCATCGAACAGCCACCGGAGGTTCCAATTTGAGTCCCTTGGGACAACCTCCAGCCTGAATGTGATAGCTAGAGTTGGCTCCAGCTCCGCACACTTTGAGCCAGCCGTTGATCCCTTGCACAATGGGAATTGTGCATTGCAGGAATGCAAAAATAAAATGTATAAAAAATACGTGCATCCTCACTGAAAACTATAGGTTTTCAGAGTCACAGGTCTTATTTATTTTTGAAGAGAAATGACACTGATATGCTCATAGGATAGTTAGTATACATGGAATTACCAGGGCCGTTTCGTATGAACTCGTTAGTGGACAAAAATAATGACAACTATAGCTAACAACTTACAATCAGTTGTACGTTCTGGGAGTACAGGGTGGCCCAGAAATGATATGTCACATTTATCTTCCCTCTGGTACCCGAATGCCAATACGTAGAAGAATGACTGTTGTTGTGTCAATCGAAAGCTGAGGCTTTGAACACTTGCCATGTTTGTTACATTTGCAACATTATTTATTAAACTCACACAAGAATCATTCCACATTCATCAAGTGAATGCAATTGTTGGAGCCACTTTACCAATTACCAACCACTGACTTCATCTTTTACAGACCCACAGATAGCGTCAGTTGGTTGCGACGGTAGTAGGGTCTTGATGCTCGTCCTCACTGTGTCGTCCCTGTTGGACAATTCTCTCTTTTTGTTGGCTATAAGATAATTTTTGAATACGTTGAAGGGATCAGCATAGGACCTCGGGGTGAAAGAGCCTGCCATAGGGGGAATTGCCGTGGAGTAAATAAAACAATTAGCTTCGTCAATTTCGGTCACGTCACGGGGGAATTTAGCCGTGAGTTAAATGCAGCCTCGGTAAGATTTAATCAGTTGATACACCCACAACTGACATGCAAGTAGAGCTGCTGATTACAATTCAGTCAAACCGTAATTCCTTTCAAATAATTTTACGGATCCATTCTATCAGATCACGTATGTTTCAATTCTGGAGACCACGTCAATAATCAAAATTCGACTCTCCCATTAGTGAACTTAATGCTACACAATTTTTATTTTAAAAGTAGCCTATAATACCGACAATTTTAACTATTTGAGACCCCCACTGCAGTTGCTGTCAACCAATTATAAAATTACGGAACGGATGTGGGATTGGCTAGGAGCACAGAATCCTTATAGTTACGGCGTAAGAGGACTCGGTGTAATATACACATACAGGGTGTCCCATAATGATAGGTCACATTTGTTTTCGCTCTAGAGCCTAAACGGCTCAACGTAGAGCAACTATCCTGGCATCAATCGAAAGCTGAGGCTTTGAGATTTTGTTTGGTACGATGCTTGGCCACATCGACCCAATGGTACCCGATATATGGTACATGGGTAAAATAACACGGTATTTTAATATTACCGTAAACGGTAGACATTTTAATTTACACAGCAGCGTAAAAATGATACAAAATTCCTACCCAATTTCAGTCTCCCAAAGTGCACCGAGCAGTGTTTATCTGCGACATTTTTACACTGCTGTGGTTAGGCCACATCCCATGGCGTCGATTTTGGAGTACAGCAAAAAGTGATACACCAGGCCTGAAGCGCCGTCTCAAGATCTTTCAAACGTGCTATCACACATGCGTCTGCCACGAGGTTTAGGAGTAGCAAACCAAAATGTCTTCCGTTTACGGTAATATTAAATTACCATGTTATTTTACCCATGTACCATATATCGGGTACCATTGGGCCGATGTGGCCAAGCAAGGTACCAAACTAAATCTTAAAGCCTCAGCTTTCGAGTGGTACCAGCATCGTTGCTCTACGTTGAGCCGTTTAGGCTCTAGAGCGAAAACAAATGTGACCCATCATTATGGGACACCCTGTACAATTTTCCACGAAACGCGCGACCAATTCTACGTGTACTCCCGTACTCCCGCCAGGTAGTGTAAGAAGAGGCGTATTCAAGCCCATGTTATTACTTGCATCCTTGCAAGTTTTAAGGAGAGGGATGGGACAGGGACGGGACC
>WJFA01002275.1:0-16665 GCA_009870155.1 Pseudobourletiella spinata | reverse complement strand
CACGTGTCGGGTGGATTGCATAGATATATGTCGGGTAGATTGCATTTTCACCCGACATATGTCGGGTGGATTGCACAGATATATGGCGGATATCGGGTGGATTGCAGTTTCCCATAGGCGATACGCTCCAACTAGTCGTGCTAACTAGTAAAGAGGACGCATTATATGTCTGCCTACTTTGTGCAAAGGTATCCAGAATTATCAAATTTGTCCGAAAAAGGGAGCCGTCGCAAAAAAAACTGAGATCGAAATCGAATCTTTGATTCATCCTGTGATTACTTGCTGGAATCTGTTAGAGACATCTGTAGAACGGGTTCTAGAGGTAAGATTTCCATTAAGTAAGATTCCATTACAAATAGCTACCATATAGTTTGATATTTTGTTTGTAGGATGATGTTTGGGAAACTGTAATGGACATCATTGGACAAGAAAATGAGCGGCGCAGAGCAGGGCAGTCTTTCCTGGAACTTTGCGGTGATGAAAAGCCATTTCCACAATCATTCCTATCTTTGATGAAAAATATTGCATTGGCTACGAACTTACTACAGCAAGACAGCATGACGGGACATTGAGTGATCTCAGAAATATGGCTTGCATGCGATAGTAAGTGAATTCGATGTATACCTATGGGTGGTCTTGTTTCTTACAGCTAAAATGTGTCTTTAGATATCAAGTTTGCAGTTATACCGCATGCTCATCAATGCATGATACGCCTTCAAACTCTCATCCTTGAACAAATTTCCCACCGCTTTCGTTCTCTTATGTCAGATGGAACTTGCGAAACAGGAAACTATTGTCGGTCTTAGCCGCGTTTCTTCATCCTACTTGCAAGAAGGACTTTTTCAAATTGGAGCTTTTAGGTTTGTGACTGACCTCAACCTACACATTTGTTTTAGCTCTACAACCCAAATGCCTCAACGTAGATGAATGAGTTTACTACCAATCGGAAACTGAGACTTTGGGATTTGGTTTGGTACCAGGGTCGCCTGGATGCGCGCCCTGCGGGGATGCAATATTCGTATAGTATGAATAGGAATAAAAATGTCATCCGTAAAAACTTAAGAACAAACAAAGAACAAAAGAGCACCAAGTTGCTAAATTTTCGAATCCCGCGTAGTATGTGATCCTTCCACCGAGTAATTAACATACCGCGTTATAGTTCACTGGTCGGTCCATTTTGGCGGTAAATATGAAATATTTTGAGGGCCTAGGGCGAAAAACTGAACTTTTCCAATCTTTGGTTTGAAGTATTTAGAAAAATACGAAATAGCTTAGAAAAACCTGAAACATTGCTCTACAGAATTTAAATTTGTCTTTTGAAACAAAAGTGACTCGAATGGCCCAAAGCTTTCGGGAGTTATGCTTTTTTCGCCGTAGGAACCATGACGCGCAATGATAATTACTCCGTGGGAGGATCATATACAACATGGGATTCGAAAATTGAGCAACTAGGTGCACAAACCCTTTGGGTTTGCCATGAAATGGCCCAGGAAACGTTTCATTCAGAGATTACGAGACACCTTACTGGTTGTGTAACTAAACTTCCACAGCTTACTTAAAAATTTTACTTAACGTAAACTTCCAAATTTTCTGGTGGGAAAATGTGCAAAGTTCAATTTCCGCAACTTTTACAACCTATTGCTATGAATTCCTGCACCTAGAATCAAAGTTCGCGCTCATACGTAGACACAGGATGCCGTCGACCATGACCCCTCTGAATCTTCCACACTGATCGCTCAGAATGAACTTTAGATGGCAAAACAGTCTTTCGACGGAAACTTCTGTAACCGCATAGCTGATTACTGTACATGCCATCTCATTTCACGGGGAGATTCGTATTCATCGTTTGAATCACTTGAATACGAATGCATTGTTCAAAAAATTTAGGGATACAAATGCAGACACAAATGCTTTATGGTTTCGGGTTTGAATACAAATACGAATGCGGAGAAAATACAAATGCATTCGAATACGGATATGAATTTCCATCCCTGGCGCGCTGGTTCGTGAGATATGCGCCATGCAAAAAATAATGCGATTTTTAACATCCTTTGGTCTGCCGGATTCTTCATACAGCATGCTCTGAAATAATGCCAACGATGATGACACTTTCAAGGTCAACATCGATGAGGTCATGTGGGGTCAGCAGTTGACCATCCGAGTGGGTGCAGTTTGTTAGTTTTTACGGCGTACATACGCAATCACTCGTTTCCGGTGCTAGTTTTTAAAATTATCCTCCTCACACAATCTTATAAACCTAACTACTGCACGTTAATAGTGTCCTCATCCAGATCAAAAACTTACACTTACTATTGTGTCTTGTATTTTCCTACCTACATGCTAACAATTATTTAGTACCACCTTGATCTTTCGTATTGTGAAACAGTGAGAATAATATATATGAATGGCGTAGCCGATGACGCTACACAAGATTGAAAAACCCCTCGATCTTTCAAGGCTTTTTATAAATTTTGTCATCGATTACATGGGTCATGACGTTTGGCAGTTTGACAACTAAAAATAGGATGACGCCATAAATATGCAGATGCAGAGTGAATGATTTCCTGCTAAAATGGCCAGATTCTACTGATGACATCACATACTAGGTGTGTGGTGGGTGAAACCCCTCTGATGGTCTGTCTACAAATGACATCATCACAATTTCAGAAATTTAGGACCCACCCACTGTGACGGTGCACGCCACACGTACGTTTACGTATCTTTGTACCATAAGAGATGACGCCCAATATTATATAAGTGTGAGGTCTCGTAAAGGTCAAGTGGTCAGATGTACTTCGATGACATTAGCATTAAATTGGCCTTGCACAATAGGTTCTATGAGAAAAAGTATGCATAAAAGTGTGTGGATAAATTTGAAATAAGATCAGTTCAAAGTTGTCAGATGTCCAGTAGTACTCAAAGTAGTGAGTTCAAAAGTAATATACAATTTTATATCTACCTTTCATGTTACGGAAGGTAACCACGAGGTGTGCTAGATAAATAGTTGTCTTAAAAAGTAGTACCATGGTGGTCTGTCATGTTAATAGGTCAGTCAGAAATGTACAATTGATTACATGTAAATTAGCACCTAGGTTAGTATACATATGTATATGCATGTAACCTTATGGAGTGTCACTGAGTGTCTAACTGGGAAGTTCAGTCGTACTCCATGTAAATAAAGTATGATAAGAATCCCTCTCCAGCCTGAGGAAAGGTGGACTTTAGTTTTAGTTGTGTTAGTTAAGTTAAGCCGGTCGAGTACCGACCATCTATATTATTGTTTTGGTTTGTAGAATATAGGTCACCTCGGGGTATATGAGCTACCCCGAGAATCGTCCTCATAACCACATAATTGTGCCAGAGTGACTGAGGCATCATTTGATCATCAGCAAGACCATGGCAGGTTATGCAATCTATTATACGGAAAAATCATAATTTTGAGCCTTATATTTCAAAACTATTTATTTTTGGGAAATAATTTCAAAATACCAAAAAATAGAATTGTTTGAAAAACTGATTTAGTTGAGATGAATATATCAAGTGACTAATATTTGAAACAGAATCAATTTATGTCTAAAGAAATTTTTAGAAAATTGTACTTTAAAATAAAATTCATTTCTGAAATTTTAGAAATTTTCATATTAAGTACCCAAATATTGAAATTTTAAGAAGATAAGGCGCTGAAATATGATTTTTCGGCATAACAGGTCATAAACTAAAAGAAGCATTACTTCTGTACCATTTTTTATTTGGTTTGTACAATGTAAATTATTGAAAAAAAACAAAGTGGGAGGATCCTTGGGAGCATTAAAGTTTCCATGTGAAATTTCCCACAAATAATACGGTGAAATTTAAAATTTGAATGGTTTGGAAATTAAGCGTTCGTCGGACGAAAGGCTTTAGGGTCAATATATCCTAGGGTTGGGTAACCCGACTTTGTATGCTGTAAGGGTTGCATGCTGTACTTGCCCCAAGCCAGTTCCATTTATACATTTACCTTACCTTCCTATTAAGAAGGTAAACCCATCTTAGGGTCCGGAAATTCTAGATTTATCTTCTCCGTCGAACAGCATCCCGAGGATACGATTTTAAAAATTCGCTACTGGTGTAGGTAGCGGTAGCTAATTTATTTCGCTACCAGAATTTGGTAGCGAATAGCGATTTACTCGCTACTGCTACCGCTACTGTAGCGAATATAGCGTAGCGAAAGGCACGCCCTACTTCAGAACGTCTCTCGGTCGGAAAATGACCCGGAATAAGAACTCCCAATGATGACTTAATGATACAATAATACAATGAAGGGGCAGTTCATGCACGATCGTGGTGACACCTGCATTCTCCCAAGATGTACAATGATAAACGATGACGTGTGTGCGCTCTTTCAGGTGCTTTCTTCAGCTTTCCCATTCTAACAAACAGCCCACGCTTGACGTAACATCGGGGAAGGCAAACACGCATCTTGATTTGCTCTGTCGTTTTCCTAGCCTGTGGTTGTGTGCTTGTTTTGTGTAGATTCTCCACGTTGAAGCGTTCAACAAGCACACGTACTAGTAGACCTTGCGGGAGCGGTTGCGCTGACTGAGCGTATACCAGTCGCGTGTAAAACATTCTTATAAGATTCCATGTTCATATATGTATGCAGTGCTATATGCGATGAGGATACGAGAAGGTGAAGAGTGTAGCACTCGCACAACGTTCTGTTGGAGCGTAGCTGATTCAAGTAAAGCTGTGTGTTGCGTGAATTCGTCAGTTGGTTGTCAATGAGCGAGCGCAGTGTGAACTGGGTGGACTAAAGAGAGAAATAATTTGTGCATATGTGAGGATTATGTGTCATCATCATATGTTTTTCGTTGTGGAGTCGTGTGTTTGCAATGACTGAAGGACGACTAGTGTTCATTAATGGGTGAATCAAAACAAGACGTTCTTGTGAAAAATTTAGACGGGTCAGAAGAAATTTTGATGCCCGGACAGTCAGATTCAGGATCGATAGGTGACGGGAGATCATGGTCCAGTGGTCGTGAGCATCAACCCTTGTTAAGATTGGACGAATGTAATTACAACAGTTTCCCAGGTATGCCATTGCCATACAAACAAAAAAATTCTGTCTATCGACTGCGAACTGTGCACCAAAATTGAAGGCGTGAAGGTCGATCCAAATTTGAAACTTTGAAACGCTGTCTGAGAGACTGGGGGAAAATATGATGGTGTAAACTTCTTTGTTTAAAAACGGAACATTGATTTCAACTTTTCTAGTCTTTTAAATTTTGCTAAGGAATTAGAGAAGAAAACATGTTGTCAAACGGTTGTGCTTACTCTATATTTAATCCTAATGTCGTTGTAGATGACCCGTGGTTTAGTGATTTAGTTCGCCAAGTTGAGTTGGCAATTGACTGCGGTGTGTTACCTGAACGCATTTACCAGGGATCATCAGGCTCGTATTTTGTCAAAAATGCATCTGGAGTAAGTTCTTTTATTTAATTGAGTCTTTGATTCTATGAAATGGGTTGGCAAAATCCGATGTTGAGCTCAATCGATATCCTATGTTACTTGTATTCACTGTATTCATTGAATTCATTGTATCGATGGGGAATTCGCAATTATCGTTGATTATCGAGAACTAAATTATATTTTTGAGTAAAAGTTGTGCAAGAGAATGCTCGATGATGAGCATATTTTCTTAGGACCTTTCAAGATTTTAAGTTATTTTGTTCTCGTAACTTTAGAGTACTGCGCTGTTGAAACGTTTGAAATGAAAATTAAACATCTACAGTGACGATTTTGAAACGCAAGGCATCGCTTTAATCGTCGATAATTCAGTAGTCGGTTATTGATTGCCAACCCTTGTGTGGAAGTATGTAGTAATAAGTAAACAAAATCTCATGTTTATCTACCGAAATTATGAGTTTGAAATGCTACATGTGGTCATGGAAGAGCACCTTTGAAATACGTCGTAGTTTATTATATTTACCTGTGGTATTTTTTCGTAATCGTACATTGTGTTCGTTCTTGTTCCTCTCAAGAAAACTGTGGCAGTATTTAAACCAAAGAATGAGGAGCCGTATGGTCGATTAAACCCTAAGTGGACGAAATGGCTTCACAAACTTTGTTGTCCATGCTGTTTTGGCCGATCATGTTTAGTGCCAAACCAGGGGTATCTATCCGAAGCTGGAGCCTCTATTGTGGACCAGAAATTGGGATTAAACATCGTCCCTAAGACCAAGGTCTGCCATTTTTTTGAATGTACTTTTTCAATAGGTTTGACCTAAGTTTCAACTTTTTCAAGGACCCTAAAGTTGATTCCATACTATGTCAATATACTAGAGAGTAGACCGGTGCTGGCGTCTATGATGTAAACTATTGTATGTGCGTAGTAAGGATTACTACGGGCTTATCAAGAAGTGATACATCTCGTGTACTTATTAGTGGTGAAACACCTATTGCGTAAAGTTGGATATAGTCGAAATTGCTTATGCACATGCACTTACCAATGAACTATGAAGTATGAACTCAAGTTGTGTGAATGGTAAGAAGCATTACCTAAATATCAGTGGGTGCTATGTTCGTATTACGTAATTTTGTGACAAATTTGAAAGTCCCAGTGTCTGTGAAGTATTCGCAGGGCAATGTTGGGAGGAAAAATATCCTCACTGAACAAATCCTTCTGAAACAAATAAAGTGAACCAAAACGAGCTATAACCTTTACCTGATTTGGCTTCTTTATTAATTTAGTACAATTTTTAAGGGTCCTACCTCTCAACCCAAGCAGGAAAAATATTAACGAACTGTTTTGTCTTTTAAGGTGGTGAGACTTGTAAGTGAAACCTTCAACTATCCTCGGATTGACCGGGAAAAGGCGAGATACAAGAGAGTGGTTTCAGAACGCTTTCCTTTCTTCGGTCGTCGTTTTAATCGCATCGGGCTGCCGCCGAAGGTATATTTAAATCATTTGCACTGACTGCAAGGATTCAACGACGTTCGGAAAGTTAAAATTTTATTCGTTTTTAATGTTGCAGTGGGGATCGTTTCAGATATTTGTAGAAGGTTACAAAGATGCAGATTATTGGTTGCGTAGATTTGAAACTGAGCCCTTGCCGGAGCCAGTTCAAAAACTATTCCAGTTCCAGTTCGAGAAGCTAGTGGTCCTAGACTACATAATAAGAAACACTGACCGTGGTAATGATAACTGGCTAATCAAGTACGAAAAACCAGAGGTGAAAGACAACCTGGTGGAGGTAAGTCATCACGGCTTTGCTTTAATATTTTGAAGAGTATTTTTGTCACCATTTCATCGGAAGCTATGGAAGAATGCGTCGGAATGGATCTTGCAGTTTGCGCCGATTATTATTGTAAATATGTAAAATTTTATGACACACCGTAATTTTTGCCCTACGTGGATCAAAGTTCTCCATTGTGTTTGTGACAATGATGCTTGGCGCTGATGGTGGAACCCATGATGCATCTGGTGATAATACTGTTCATGGCCCTTTCTGTAATAGTATTTAAGGCGATCATTCGACGTTGTATCTTTTAACAATTTGTTATTCGAATTTAATAATTTGGAATTTACAGGAATGGAGCGTGGTGAAGCCTCCAGAGATCAAAGTTGCAGCTATCGACAATGGTTTGGCGTTTCCTTTTAAGCACCCTGACTCGTGGCGTGCATATCCTTATCATTGGGCCTGGCTACCTTATGCCAAAGAGCCGTTTAGTCAAGATATTAAGGACTTAGTTCTACCGAAAACTTCTGATATGAACTTCGTTCAAGATCTCTGTGATGACTTGTACCTTCTGTTTAAAGTAAGCTTATTTGTGATGTTCTATTCATCATTGATTGACACTGATACATGCTAGACTCTGAATTACCTCTGCACTGCCCTGCTACTTTCGAATAAGTTACTCTCTGTGGGTCTGCCAGACTTACCGTGATGACCTTCGGTAGCTGAAGTAAAGGAAATTTTGGGTTTTTAGGATTTAGTTAGACAGAGTTCGCAGTGAAAATTGAGTTAGTCACAGAAATTTTACCTTTACCCATTGTTTTCGTGTTCCCTTTCCATCAGTTTCGTTCACTGCGTGTTGATTGGTGATACTATAAAAAATGTGTTCATGCCTTTTGTCATGCCCGTAAACGGTTTTCTCAAGTAAGAGGGACAACTGGACGAATTGTCTATTTATACTTGAAATTCTTCGACTTCTATAGCTTGACTTTTCTTGCCTATTATAATGTATTAATTTCCCAAGCAACAAATTGATAGCGGAGGGCTTGAAAGAAATTAAATTAGGTACTGCGCGAGTTTTCTAATTGGGTTATTTCACATGAAAACGACATTGTTTGTGCATTATGGAGACGGATTTTCGAATATTTACCAAAATAAGACTGCATCATGGAGTAATTGAGATTCCACAACGTACTTCCGGTGAACGTGCATCCTGGCGGGAAATATGAATTTTTTTAGGTTGCGTCGGGGAAAAACGTGTAACTCACGGACGCCTCAACCAATTTGAGTCAAATTTGTTTTAAAAGTTGCAGAAATTAATTCTCCAGGGTCTTTTTTCAGGATTTTGTAAAGCATGTCATGGTGTTCTCAATATTTCAAATCAAAATTTCGAAAATTTCTAATTCAAATCCAAATTATTTTGGAATTTACAAATTGTTTAACTTCCTTTCAAAATTTTGACAGAAGTATGTCAGTTATGCCATAAACCTTGAAGAAGATCCTAGAGAATTTAATTCTCTATCTTTTGAAACCGACATGACTCAAATCGGTCCACGGGTCAGTGAGTTATGAACTCGTACTTCCCAATTACAGCACCGCGGAAAATAGTGGATAACTCACTAACCCGTACCGTTGTGGAATCTCAATTACTCCATGATACAGTCTTATTTTGGGAAATATTCGAAAATCCGTCACCATAATGCACAAACCATGTCGTTTTCATATGAAATAACCCATTAATAATAAGATTGAAGGTAATGATAATATGTTAGCGAACTTAGAATTAGTGTAGGTCATAGTTTGGCAAGTATCTTCTTGTATAAGGCGGGGGCACCTTTATCGAGTTTGTTTTTTAAAAAGTTTTGTACGTACTTAAAATTGATTACTGTATTTAATAATATAGCTGTGAATTTATTTCGCGTTGAGAAAAAAAATCAGTGAGATGTGGTGTGACTTAAAAGAGTGGGCATTGCAACTAGTTTGAAATATCTTTTTTCTTCTGCAAGAAGTTTCCCCGATAACCTTGCGTTTGACGTGGGTAGTAATGATTATCAGAATAACCGAAGAATATGTAGGGCATGGGAACCATAGGGGTCGGCCAAGGGAATAACTGTATTCCCTTGGGGTCGACATGGTCGCGGTCACATAAAACCGACAAAACTCAGCAGCAGGCGTGTTTTTCGTTTCCATGTCGGGTAGAAGAGTCGGCATGGAAACGGGAACAACTTTCTGAAGGAATAGTGGCAACTGGCAAATTGTGTCCTCGTATTGAAGCGCCACCAATAATTTACCACTCCAGTGGTAAATTATTGAGTTATACTAACTGAATTTATCTATTCGGTTACATGATGTGAAGACCTTCTTAACATGATGGTCATTGTTGTGTTTATGTTCTAAACTTGAAAGAGGTCTAGTTTAAATGGACACATATACTAACACATATCACATATACACAATACCTGTTTTTAAAATAATCAATTTGCCAGTTCTGCACGTTTTGTTGGGAGGAGAAAATGAAAGTAAAATTTAGGCGTTTGATCATCTCAATTAACAGTGTAAATGGTTTTTATTTTGCAGCAAGACAAAGGATTTGATAAACAAATGTTTGATAAACAAATGGGCGTTTTGAGAGGCCAGATTCTGAATCTAAATCAGGCACTCAAAGATGGTAGAAGCCCTGTCCAGCTAGTGCAGATGCCTTCTGTCATCATAGAGAGGTAAGAAAATTTGTAATTTTATCCAACATAGCTCGCTAATCCTTGTCTTTATGTTAAGTAATGCAAATATAAATGCGTATTTTCATTTACTGTAAAGAGCGGCGGTGACTTTAAAGAGTTTAATTATTTTTAGATCCAATGATCCTGTGGGAGGCAGATTCCGGACATTCAGTGACAGTTTCAAGCAACGATTCCAATATGAAAGTCCTTTCTTCTCCTGGTGCTAACCCTTTGTGCACATTTTCTTATTGTATGGATGTGCAAAATCCGGAATCACGCATTTATAGAAAAATAACGTGACTCTCTATCTTTGCTGTACACTGTCATGGAAATGAAACCATTTTTGATGATCAACTTTTGTTTTTCCAATTGCCCCGTCGTTGTATAAATTATCGTTACGGCTATGGTATCCTTCAACTGTGAACAACTAAAACGCAACTACTAAAATGCTTCCTATTTCCTATTAGTAGATCGAATCGTGTAGCACCTCACCTCGAAGTCTGATGATTGGGGATGTTTTTGGGTATACAATTCGATGTTTCATGTTATTAATTCAGTTGCACCCAACGTTGTATAGATGGAGGCTAACTTGAACGCATAACTTTCTCGTAGTTAGTGCTCCAAAAGCCAAATTATTGATGGAGGTGGTAAAGCGTCTCTAAGGGGTTTATAATACCTTATTTCACTTTCAATGCTATCAATTGGAATGCTGAAAATTTGTTTTAATTTTTTTTGAGCAATAAAATGTTGTGAGAAATTTGTGAACCATTCTAAGTTATTTAGCTGCAGGTGCAGTTGCAGTTTGTGTATACTTGTGGTGTAAACTGATAATTACGTTGAGCCTACTTGTAAACCATTATTAAATGACAAACAATTAGCCTTTGGCAATAAATTTTAATCTTCAATTTTAGTAAAGCTATCTCTACTGTGAAGATTTTCAAGCGTTAACTGTGCCGCTTTGTAGCAATTATTGCTACAGGTGAAGCTGAATAAGCCAATGATATTTATTTTCCTACGTCATATGTGCTCATCAGGAAAGAGCGTCAGCCAGAATCAACGTAGTATAAATGTTTCTGAAATTTTAGGGCAACTTGAAATAATTGTTGAATCGGGCAGAGTAGTGCAAACCAGTCATTTTCGTCATTGTTTTGTCCAGGATACATGTCAAAGCTCATCGTGAGTAAATTCGGCTAAGTAGTCTAACAACGACTCAATTGATTGTCATGGCCGCAGTAGATGATTTGGAAGCGTGTGAGAAACAAACCTGATGCTATTTTAGGTTACCTAAATCCTCCTACCATCAGCAACCCTAATCCCACAAGCGGAACGAGTGTAGCGTAATGTTTCTGTTAGATAGAGGAATCACGGAACTAGAATGTTTAGTTCTTTGTTACTATTTATGCGATTACGAGCGACGATCAAGTTTGTTTTTTATCTCCTGGTTTTCGTTTGTCTCTCAATTGTTTAACACTGTTTTTGACCAAAATTTCGAAAAATGGCTTGCAGCAGCTCATGCATTTCGTAAGTTTATTTATTCTGGGATGGGAAAGGGTTTCTATAATCAAATCACACTAATGGCATTTGTGTAATACGTTCAAACTAATTTCTAGCTCCAACGCCGTGTGCCTAAATAAAACTCCTCCATGGGCGAACGCAAACAAATTTACTCCATCTTGTGCTCCTTTTGATGGAATTTCAACGTATCGTAATGCCTTCACCGGATGCTACGCACCTCCAAGCAAAAGTCTGAAACCCGCTACGTTCTTTGATCCCTCATGTGCTCCTTTCGATGGAATCAGTACATACCGATCAGCATTTGCACCTGTGCCGGTATCTCCATACATGAAACCACCATGGGCAGAAAAAGCAGGATTCGATCCCTCATGTGCCCCGTTTGATGGAATTACAACATACAGAGGAGACTATAGGGGATGCATGGTGCCTCGAACAGAATCACTTAAGCCAACGACAAGGTTCGATCCATCATGTGCTCCCATGGATGATAAGACCACACACCGGGTGGCCTTCATTCCTTACTGCTTACGGGACTCACAGTATGCAAAGCAGAAGTCAGCCAAACCACCGAATGAAGGAACAGCGAGCTGTGCTCCATTTGACGGGCTAACAACTTACAGAGTAGGGTGACCCAAAGTAGGATGTATATAAAGCCCTGTAATTGCTTAATTTAGGCTTTCATTTTCCCAGTGCGACTTCTTCCCTCGCTGCACAGCTCGAAGAGGGAGTATGAAACCGGATCCACGACCTCGGTTTTCAGATTGTCCATTTGCAGATTTGTCTACCTACAGAAATGATTTTCCTCCATTTCATTTTGTTAACTGCGATGGGGATACTGTTCAGAGTAAGTTTTTTGAAACTCTCCGTGAAGTGGCTGTAATAGGGTAGAACAATTTAATTCATTCATAATGCATCCGCAGCATGTTCGGGTGACAGTTCGAAGCCACGATTCTGTCACGACCCTTGTCCTCCTCCCGAATGTTGCTCCGAAGCAGTCCAGAGTTCACCTTCTCCTTGTGGTGGTGGGGAAATGATCGGACAAGAACTGCCTCCATGCTGCTGAAATGAGATTCTACGCTGGAAAATCAACGTGACTAACACTTTTTTGGAACCCTTGAAGTAGTTCGAAATTCCTTGCGAAATAATAGGTAGTAATTGAACCATTCTTGAATAAACAATACTGAATCAAGTTCCTGTGAGGAATCATTCACATTTTGACAATCTAATAGAGGGCTACATGATGCAACAGAGAATGAAAAGTTTCTTCATCCAAATTGCCAAAAAGCCGTTGACTGAATCCAATAACGGAAGTGAGCATGAGCATGCAAATTTTTTATCCCCTCCGGGCTCTGCAAGGTAATAGTGTACATGGCACATACAGCCCACCAGCGTACACCTTTGTACTATTGTTCGCTCAAAGAGCATTACTGCGGCGGAAGATTCCATTACCACTTACCACCATTTAATCACAATAAAATGTGTCCCACAAATAAATCAAAACCGGGAAGCATCAATGATCATTCGGTCACACACTAACTGATTTTATTTCCCATTCACACAAGGAACTCCACCTACTCATTTCAGGACAAAAAGACACACCGAAACGAGTGCTAGCAATCACAGAAGGCTGCATCCTTGCTTCAATTTTACAGATATATTCCGACGACATGCATTTATGTGTGGATGTGATCAATCAAGACGGTTAACAAGGATGCACACGATCAAGAAAAAGGTTAATATAAATATTCACGGCTTGCTCACCACTACATCTCTACCTGCCATGACCATTTGGCAGCAAGTAGTATTATTATTATAATTATTAAAAGACCCATAAAAGGTAAATCGTTCCCATTATAAATATTAACTTATGTGACTGTGAGGATTCATTTTGATCTCAGTCTCTGAACATTTCTGATCAAACTCGGTAAGACTGGGTGAAATATCTCTGCGACTACGGCAGTTCATTTCGAAATCTTGCACTCTTTTCCCATTATTCATGCCGCCCTGACAACGAGTGGGGTGAAATTCAGCGTGATCAGACGACTCATCATCGTAGCGGTCCCCATCATTAGCATCATCAACGTCATCCTCGTCTTCGTGCTCCCCATCGCTATTCCCATTCACGGCACCGCTCCCGTTTTGGAGCACCCCGTTGAACGCAGTGACTCGACCTATGCGAACACCCCTGCGATTGTCATGCGTTTCAACGGCGATCTTCGGAATGCGCCCTCCCATGTCGGAGGGGGACTGACTACGAGGGAGGGAGATGGGTGATGAGCCGGCCCGGCTACTCGGAACAGGTAGGTGAGAATGATGCTGGTGACATGTAATGGAAGAGTTGTGATTGTGATGCGGATAATGATGTTGAAGTGGTGGATGGAGAAGGGACTGACTCAGGATTGACGACTCTTCGCTCGGAGCCGGTGTGGGGGTTTTGCTTCCAAAGTCGGACATGGCACTTTCCGACATCACCTCATCATGCATCAAGAGCGATCCGTTTGAATGCTCTTCACTTGAGTCCATCACACTTTCCGACACGCTCAGGCTACACTCCGAAGTTCCCGGAAGGAGACCGCTGCTTGCCCTTTTCAGGCTACTGTTCGAAGTTGAGTCACTCAGCGGCGGCGGCGGATTTTTCTGACGTGTCGAGGGAGACGGAGATGCATTTTTATCCCGATGTTTCCCACCCGTACTCTTCGTTGCTTGCACTTTATGCTCCGCCGCTTCCGCATTGCTAATGTTATCTTGCTTCTTCCACTTTGTACGTCGGTTTTGAAACCAAATTTTAACCTGTTCAAAAAGTTTAAAAGTTCATTTTATGACATGCCGGACAGTGCAAGTTAAAGGGATCAACTCAATGTAATAGAGAGGAAAAGGCAACCGGGAGAAAATGGATTATGATACTTGTCTAACAAACCGGCATTAGCAGCAACTAAACTGCTCCCCAATCTGGTTCCATAGCTCTCCGTGAATCTCTGACAAGAACCCTTAATTCTGTCCACTCACACACCCTCTGACCAAAACCCTTTCTCATGGCCAATGACACACCCCGCCGACACAAAAAAATCGAACCTCGCTCCAGTCAAAGCGACGGAAGGAATAAACGGCCAAGGAATGAGAAAGAATTGATAATAATTCATTTATGTCCCTGTGGACAGGAAAAAAGGATTCTGAGGTTCTCTGTCTCTCCGAATGTTGACAAAAATATTGGGAGTGGGAGGCGATTACGGAAGCGAGGAAGGAGTCGAAGCGTAAAAAGCTGTCACCCACTGCTCGCACAGAATAGAATAGATGGACTTAGCCGGTCGATATGATGGATTATCGTCACCATGTGCTGTGTTCTTGAGAGGAACAGACACAAAATAACAACAACACAAACCAGCCGCTGGCCCGTCCCTACACATCTCCGGAATTCTTTCTGATACACACAAGTAACAGAGCAGTGTAGGAATAGGGTGGAGTCGCGACGGCAAGGACCAAACGTCGTAGATAAACAAAGCCGGGTAATCTTACCACCCAAATTTCACACACGGCAAAGCCGATCGTTTAATTCTCACTCTCACCCTATCTCCCCTCTTTTCTCTCTCCGCCGCCTCCTCTTCCTTTAACTACCCTCGCTATTAAAGTCATTGGTCGTTGCCAAAGCCGAGATTATCCTACGCGTCTGATGACCTCCCCACGCTTCCACTCTTCCCAACTCTTCTCCCCACGGCTCCTCACCATGCAATGGAAAGCTCGGATTTAGAAATGTGAAACGTTTTCAATTAAATCCCACATACCTCGCAACTCTGATTCCGAACTTTAGGTCTCATTCAAATATGAATGTCGCGCCTGGATGCCAGGGCCAGGAGGAGAGGACACGGATGCTCCAGAGAATCAACCGCAGGAAATATGGACCCGCTGTTCCAAGCCATTTACGTCCATATACATATGGCTACGTGTCCTCTTCCAATTCACCCTCGTTCGTATTAAATAAAATAGCGCACTAGTGTTGGCCCAGGTCTGCGACGTGAAGTGAAAACTATGGAAGCATTAAAGCCACGGCCGCGGAGCGGAGGAGCATAAAATACTTCAGCACCCTCCGTCTCAGCCCCAAAGCCTCATATCACATACATGTTGAGACCATCAAGCTCAATCATACACTCACGCACACACTTACGGTGTACACAACTTCTCTGCTCCGCCATGCTCCAGTCCTCTTCTGTAAGACAGAAGTTGTTCCCCACAGTATTTCCATGCCAACTTAGCAATGTAACATACTGTATACGATCAATCGATCGCGCTGAGTAACTTCCCTGCCTCCTCCTCCTTCTTCTGAATATGACGGTTGCAATCCGGTTTTTTCTTCTGTCTCACTCTCCTTCTCTCACTCTCTCTCTCTTCCATACTATTTTTTATTCGCCAACTCCAGCTATATTCTTGCCAAACTTGTTGTTATCGATACATAACCATAAGGAAGAAAAAAAAAGTCAAGGTTTGTCCCCAAGCAGGAATTTCCCGGGTGGGGAACTTCAGCAGGGAATGCACATGCACGCACTCACACAGACAGGAAGGGCAAAATCGCCCATCCTCCCTAAATACGACCGTTTCTATATTCTTCCTCATACTCATTCACATTACTCAATCAATTTTTCATCCGTATCTTGTCTCCTATTCTCAAAGTGATGCTTTAGCTTTAACTCAGCCCCATGCTAGAAGTGCAATAAATCCCGGAAAATATTTCCCCTTCCCCCATATCACTACGGAATCCGAGTCTCCATGGATGTTGCTCCAACAATGAAGGACTAAATTTGGTTCCCTTCCTTCATCGGTCACCTCATATACCCACGGAATTCACCATGTATTTCCCTTTTGAGCTCCGCCTTTTCGAGGGCCTTAACGTACATATGTATTTCAATATACATGTGCACCAGAGGTGAGGCCCATGGCGATTTTCACTGCCCAGCCCGGCCCACGACCAGTTGTTCATTGGCACGGGCTACCCATGCCCAGCGCATCTTTCAGTTTGTTTTGTCCAAGCCCGCCCATGCCCATCTGAGCGTGGGCTGCCCATGGGCTATGTATGTATATTGTTACGGTATCGTATGGATACGGATGGTTGTTGGCTATGGTTGTTTACACAACCATAGTAAGAATTATTTCTGGCGCTCTGTTCTTTGGGAGATGGATTCCTACGTTGGGAGATGGAAGTCACTCCTGCACGGACTCCCGACCTGACC
>WJFA01002274.1:0-16666 GCA_009870155.1 Pseudobourletiella spinata | reverse complement strand
CACCCGAAGATTCAGATTCCGCCGGCCGAAGCACCGGCTCACTCCCTCTCAGTCAGTCAGCAGCCACGGTTGGCCCTTGGTGGCGGCGGAGCTTGCTCGGGATATAACGAGTTGGACGTATCACATTGGGAAGTATATTTATGAAAATGGCCTGGCAAGGCAGGATGCTACTTCATATTTGTGTCTGTGATAAGGCCCTAACCCTATCTCATCCCTGCTTGCCTATATTTCATGTTTGTCGACGCAATTTCCTGCCACTTTTCTTATCACCCCCGTCTATCTCCATAATAAAACCATATTTGTGTGTGTGTCTTATGATCTTCTCTCTCTCTCTCTCTCTCTCCCTGTCCTTCCAGACTTCACGTGCACTCAGCTGACTCTGCTAAAACCATCCCATACAAAGTTGCTATATACTGCAGAAGACTCCAGTTTTAATTTTTTCCTCTCTCCCCTCACCCCATCATGGCGACCATATAGCGCTGAATATTGCAGAAGCCCTCCCCCTCCAGCTCCATCCTAATGTCGCACATAGTAGTGCTTCCACACAGTGGCCCTGACTTAACTTGCGTCACAATCTACGTGTTTATAGGCACATGCCCCGGCGTGCCCATAATTAAAATTATTATCATTTTACCAACAACCCGGAGCTCCTCAACCCTTACAGCAGCATGTCCTTGGCAGTACAGATGGGGCTCACAGAAAAGTGATGGACGAGTCGACTATCTCTCCATCCTGGAATCCATAAATTCCCAAGTCGTACGTCATAGAAGAATGTTCGCAAATTATAAAGGTTCTAAAAACATTACCAGTATAGGCTCGGCCTCCTCATCCTGATGAGCCAAGTGAAATGCCACCGTTGAAGACCCATGCAGGATGTACACCAGCACAGTAGTGGCTCGGATTTTACAGCCCCACCAATTAACCAAGTCATATATGTTAAGATGTCATACAAAAACTTTCCCGCCATTCCAAAAAATGACACCGGGTCCCATTTCTGAGAAGTCATATTATAGAGACATCATATACAAACTTCCCGCCGCCACAAAATTACACGAGCCCACACAGGAGAATCAATTTTATTGATCGTACAAGTCTGAGTGAAAACATGTTATGAGGTGGCATGCTAATCCCACCCATGGAAAAGGTGAAGACAAAACTACTGTGGGAATAATTGAAAGGGGATGATCACAAGAGGCCGTCGGTATAACAAACAACACTTGAAAAGTTGTGAGAGTGGACGTGTGCGTGTGTATATGTGGCGGCGCGGCGCCTCTGATCCTCGTTCATAATCCGATGGACATGCCCTCCGGCTGGTGGAGTGAAATCAAAAGGGGGCAAATGAGGATTATAGCGTGTGCACAGGAAGGCATGAAGGAGGGATTTGTGGGCTTATCAAGTGAGAAATCATTATTGGAATTGCTGATATTTTATGTTATGACATTGATTATAATGAGTTGGGTCGTTTTCTGAACGATAAATTCATGATCGAATTACTCACTATACAGGATACACATGCACAATCACACACGCAGACACACAGTAGGAACTCTGGCGGAACGAGTAGGAGGGAACTCGCCTGCCTGCCCCAAGACAGGTTCCCATTAAGGTGCGTTCCCCGTACGTCCGCTCCCTCCGTGAGAGCAGCAGCAGCAGCAAGAGAATCCTGATGATGATTTGCGTCTTCGTGTGTATGTTCATCCCTATAAGATGGCCGGGATGAGCTATAGTGGAGTTTGAAACTCGTCTCTCTCTCTCACACACTGCATGATTATCCCGTGAGTTCCAATTGGAAGGGAATAATACAATGCCCAGAGGCTACCTATCATTAGCCTCTCATCTTGGGTGCAATAGAAATTTCCAAAAGGGTTCCTTCCCCGCACTCGTCGATCCTGCACGTATTACCCTGGCCAACTCGCATTACTTACCCCGCGCATGCATGTCCTACCACTTGATCGCAGTAATAATATTGTCTGTGTATTCACTTTCATATTCAGTGAGTGGCCACATTTTATTACCCCCAACGTTATTATTAGTCCACAAGAGCACATATCGACTCACCATATGATACTCTGTCCAGTCCCGAGTGGTGGTAGTTGTACTTGGTTTTGTCGGTGGAGTGAGGCCGGCACAAAAGATAGCATGTTTCCACACTCATAATTTCCGGCCCGTTTTTTCCCCTCATTCCTCTCTCCCGTCTCAATATGACAGCCCAGGTAAATGCTAATCATCCGTAGTCTACAGAGGTAGGCAAGAAGGCATACACACACACACACACACACAAACACACTACACAAGCTGTTATTCAACTGCATGAAACCTAGTTTTCCTCTCGCTCTCAAGTTCCACTCGTATCTAATGTTACTGTCGGCCCATTTATCCTGGCCATTTGGAGCCTCCACCCTTACCTGAGGAAGGGCTCAAATGAATCAGTAGACATTTTCATTCTGAATTTTCAAACCGTAATTATTTTTTTCCAACATTTTTTTTTCTCCTCCTTCTTCTTTCCACCCTCCAAACTTTATAATGGTAGTGTTGGTGTGTGCCAGTGTGTGTGTGTGTGTCTGTGCGTTCATTATGATGGTAGAGAGGAATGACGAAAGTCACTTCACGTTTCCCCTTCGCAATAAGGCCTGGTAGCACACATGCGCCGCTCCGGGCATTGGACACACGGCATGCTCACTCCTCACGGAATCCACATATATGGTGGAGCCCTATGCCAAACCAAGGCGTTGAGCACAATTTGTAATGCTGTGAAAAAATCCCATAAAAATAAATTGCAATCAGCAACTTCGCCTCGTGCATGGGGATCATGAAGGTTTTTCCGTAATTACGAGTTTTTCCCCTCATGACTTTACCCTGTATTTTCCTATTTTTTCCCTCCAATAAATTGAGGAGAGAGAGAGACAGAGAGACTCAAATGAAGTACTGGTCAGGTCCTTCATTAATAAATGGATTTTTTTCTCCCATTTTTGATTAAATTCTGGAGGTGAGGTGTGTGTAATATATGGATTTTGCGAGAGTACTCCGGCTGCTACCACAGGAGTCTGACGTCATCCTGCACATTTTTTTGCTGGCACAAGTGTGATGCAAACTTTTCCCAAAATCGCCCCGTCAGCCAAGGGGTGAGAGTTGTTCGTCTGTTACCGTGTAGCCTAGTCAACTTGGTGTAAAAACTTTGTGGAGCATTTTCAGATCTTTGTGGCCCTGATGGTGGGTCAAGGATGTCCGCACGAAAATGTCATGGGATGGAGAGCAGAGGTATGTTCGAACAGAATCCAGGACACGAAAAACATGCGCATAACAAAGTGTGGGCTTGAATTAATGAAATATGGAGCAGTTTTTTTTGTAGTGGCTGAAAAAAAAATGATTATTTGTAAATAAAATCCAACCTTGGAAGTCTGAGTCATTTGCATATGAGAGTTGAATAATCGCCATAAATAAACGGATTGTGTGGACAGTCCAAGACCGGGTGGGAAATTCCAAAGGGCTTGACTCTCGGCTCGGACTGATGATAAGCGCTGAGAGATTGTGGCGAGCATGTAGTAGAGGCGCAGAGGCAGTGACCATGATTGGCTCGTTGTTTTTGCCCCGTCAACTCCATCTTCCCGCATTATTGGATGCCTGCGTATAGGCATGTACATCTGGGATGAGCGCCTACACCGAGAGCAGCAGCAGCTACACAAAGGCTTGACCTTATATATTAGGATTCCCTTTTGGACAGGAAGAGTTATGGAGTCAAGTTTCTAATCATCATCATCAGTTTTCTCGCGTTACATCATTTCTTTATGGCCTATTGGCTGAGCACCTGTTCCACTCCCTCATCTATCCTTCCTCCTACCTCTCCACTGCCTCTTCATCTTCATCTTCATCTTCTTCATCTCCTCGTCGTCGGCGCCATTCAAGTTGAGCCGGATTATTTAGGATAGCTTTGCCCTGGTCCGTCGCTATTGTGCCCATAGCCGACCGGTATAATGCGAGTGGTTGTGGTGATGTGCCTCTGTGTGTGTGTGTGTGTGTGTGTGGATTGAGATAAACTGGAAATCTGCTTCTGGAAGACCAGACGACGAACAACTGCATAATTCATGGACACCTCCGCACAGCTCAGATTCCTCACTTTTTCTCAACATGTCCACATTGTGCTGAGCCAGGATGAAAAGTTATCGGATTGATACGAGNAATTCATGGACACCTCCGCACAGCTCAGATTCCTCACTTTTTCTCAACATGTCCACATTGTGCTGAGCCAGGATGAAAAGTTATCGGATTGATACGAGAGGACGGGTTCAACCCCCGGACCATATTAGATTGGAAGAACAATTAAGATTTCATGTTCATGGGCCCACACTACTGTCCACCGTGTTGGACAGTTAGAGGCATAAGACTTGCATCCTATAGCAGTTATACGTGGCATTTTCCCACATTTAAATTATGAAGGAGCACACACACACACACACAGATGCACACAGAAATACATGTCAGTACACACAAGCGCATGAAGTGCATACGAAGCAAAAGTCTATAGCCAATTTCTTTACCGTTACACACCGCTAAGGGCAAGGGCTTTGCATACACTTGCCTTATAAAAACCCTATGCTTGGTCGCCACCATCCTGAAAAACACTCGAGGATTTATCACAGCACAGTACATTCTCCCCCTGTATGTTTTTCAAGAAAAATCTTTTATCAGATTTGAATAGAGAAGAACAGGCATTTGCAATTAATTCTCAAATCGTAGACTGTTTCCTTGGTTCTCATAAATAATGCAACTCCCTCATGTTTCTTCTAGTGTTACTCCGTACGAATGCAAATGTACGACGGCTAAGTAAAGGTTGACAGACATACACACACACACACACACACACACAGATGCACGCAAGCACATACTATGTAGCATACGACGTGCACATGCATATGCAAGTAGGAGCTACTTGTCGTCGCTCAAGTGGAGAAAAAAACAAGACTCCTTCGCTGACTGATACTAAGCAAAATTGAAGATTTTAAGGGAATAAACAAGTCAGTTGAAACCTGTCAGCAGTGGAGTGTGATAGGATCTGTCCACTTACCAGCCCACTACCACCCGGAATCCTCTCACTCATCCTACGCTCCACCGTCGCACGGATCTTGTGAAAAATCACATTTGGATTTGAGTAAAAAGGAATAAATTGCACCATTTTCAACATCCTTGCTGCCATCAGGTTGGCCGTAAATAAATCAAACTCGTCCGCCGCCCCGAGCTCAGCCGTGTAAGACGACGAGTGCCGTTGTTGTCATGCAAATGAGTGGAGTGGTTGTCTGAAGGCGGGAGTGTGACAGAAATCGGAAATGTCATGTCATGGCACGTAATACCCCACATGTCTTTTCATTTATTCTATCGCACAGTTTCACCGTCCACACGTTTGGGGAGACGAGCTGAGTTTGGAGAGGCGGACATTTCCATGGAACACATGTGGGTACGTATGGCAAGGCTATAGGTTCGTATCCATGTGACGAAAGTTGATGGAAGGAAAATAAGATTACGTTTTACATGAACATTTGGGAAAGTGGAATTAGGCTGGGCGTGCTCTTGTTTCTCTCCCTGCTCCGCTCTATCCCAGTCAGTCTCTCACAGGAATATACGGAATGGAATGAAATGAATGTTAAAACGACATGCTTGCCGCCTACTCCCTTTTCCGAGCCTCACCTTTGCCTTTTCATAATAATCCCCATTATTGCATCCACACACACGCATGCGCACACACACGCACACAAATACACGGAAACACGGACAAGCGTACACATACACACGCAACCATGCACTAACACACATGCCCCAGCATAGGCATGCACATACATGTAACCATACGGTGACACACACACGGCTCCCAGAACACCATAGACATACACACACAGGGCCCAGTGTAACGAGCCTTACATGTTACACACAGTATCAGCCCGTCTGCTCCTGAGGGTCTCCTACCTTCGACGGAATGAATAATGGAACTGACACTCCATTGAAATCGAGACGACGTGAGGGTTACATTATGCAAGTCGTCCATGCTTGCTCGCCCCATACACGTCCCCGATCCGGCAATCCAACTTTTCAAGCTCAAATGCGCTACCGTATGTGCACGTCTCTGCAGAGTTAGCCCTGGGTTATTACACATTTCCGCCGCATTTCCAACTCTCCCAACTTTATAATCAACCCACACACACACACACACACACACACACACACACACACACACTACTCCTCTACACGCCAAACATGTCCTGCATTAATCCTTGCATAATCATCCCACCCTCTGCACTGTACTACACTCACGCATATGTACAGCGAGTTCCCTTCGTTTCCATGTGTGTGTGTGTGTGTACGAAAACGGGATTGGAATCCAAAGCATTCCCTTCATCTTTTCCGAGAGAAGGAGGGAAAAACCTACATGCATGTCTCATTCAGCATTGACTTGAATGGTAATGATGGGGACGATGTGAAAAAGGGCCAGGCATCAAGGCATTTTGGCGTCTGAGACAGGGGAATTGAAGCAGAGGTACAATTAGCTGATTGGCCCCCACTTGGAGTTATGCGGAAGGGAGGCTTGTCCCATTGGAATCACCCATTACGACACGGAAGGGAGTAGTGAGCAGTATAGAGAATTTGGAAATTTTACATTTGTTTTATTCCCATGTACTTTGGGGCTACATTAGGAAGCACATAGAGAGCTCAAGGGAGGGAGGAAAAGTGGCGGTAGCAGCAGCAGCGGTGGCGACGGAAGGATCCTAACCACACTTTCAAGACGTTCGTCCAAATCAACCCTACACCATATAGATTTGCATATAGAAAGTACGGGGAGCTCCCTCGTGCCCTTTTACCACTATGGAAATGTCAAACGAGCCCAAACGGACAGTGCTTGCATCCCTGCTTCTTCCAGTGCGACCCTCCGAGCGTCTCGTTCTTCGTTTTGGCCAGTAAACTGCACAAACACACACACACACACACAAACGACGCACACACTCGAACACACATACGTACGTACAAAAGCACACTCACAACTTGTGCTCTACCGTGGTAAACTCCATCTAATGAACGGTGCCGAAGTAACCCGGTCTTCCCTTCGCTCTTTTCATACCACACATCCTAGTTACACCATACGTTGGGATCAAAGGGAAGGATATTCCAGCAGAATAAGCATGTATATCCCACTTTCCAAGGTGGACAACGATGTAAAGGATGAGTTTGCTCGGGATATGGCGGGCTTGCGGACGGAGTCGTTTACCTAACAGGAAAATGGACTGTAATCCTCTGCTGTGGAAAGCGACAAGTCTCCCGAGACCCATAAGTTCTGATTGGAAAGGAAGGAAATACTCTATTTTTTCCGAGGGAAAAAATGACGGTGGAATTTCCACGGGAGAACACACGCTGACACACAGACTCCCGCTGCCTGTACGTGGCATGTGTTGCATGTATCCAAAAGTCTGCTAGTACATGCGTGCTGTGTGCCTGTATGTGTGTGATGGTGTGCGCTTGTGTGTATGTGCATGTGTGTATTTGTGTGCAGTAGTGGAATTAATTTCGCCAAACATTCAACCCCTGACATCATGGTAGCGGGAGATAGAAGCCGTGTGGAAAACAATGATCTTTTCAACCCAGCTCCTCACTCTCTCTCTCTCTCTCTTTCTCTCAACCCCAGAAGAAGAACAGTCTGCAGCTGATGTATAATTATTTGAGAATTTCTCCCCAGAATCAACAGAAGGGAGCCCGAAAGATACCTACTTCTACGGTATATACCACACATGTACATACTCTGGCAACAATGACGACGGACCCCAGCGCAGTTCCCAGAGAGGACTAATGATCCGTTGTGGTTTCGGGGATATGAGCTAAAGTTATTCCCATTCTCCTTTTGCCAACATGCCCCCGCCGCCGCCGCCGCCGCCTCCACTGACGCTCCATTTGAGACTTTTGGAAGGAATTGAGAGAGGAGTAAAGGCTGGAGTATTCTCCTTCTTGGGATACACAACATGCCCTTGCTTTCCTTCCCTACCTCCCCACTACCCTCCCTATCTGCCTTGCACACTCCCAATGTTCCCAGCTAATTTACCGAGCGGAATGAAAGGGAAATGTATGGGGTTTTGGCCGGAGTGGAAGTACTATAATATTTGCTCCGAGACCCCACGGCAGATGACTGAACATATGCGAGGCGGGGGCAGGGCAGGCAGGCAGGCAGACAGGCAGGCAGCGGCGGCGGTGTTGGTGGTACTACTACTACTAAAACTATGGCATGTGGGACCGGCTCATGCAAATACAATGAAATAAATATTTCCTCAAGTTTAATTAAGAAATAATTTAGGGGACAATTAAGGAGCGCGTTTTAATTAGACCCAATGTTTTTCCTCTGCTCAAGACTAGTGATTGTGAGCGGGGAACTCTGGAGAAGATTGCCATCCTAAATCAGGAGCTGAGAGGAATTAAAATCACGGTCGTATGCATACGCATCCGACGGTTTTAGTAGTGGGCCGAACTGTGGCAAAAGTTTCCGGCATCGGTTGCTGCGCTGCTCCCACTACTGCAACTACCATTCCTACATGCCTTGCCATGCTAACCAGGACCAGTTCCTTCAGTGTGTGAGCCAGCGGAGTATTACTACAGCTTGTGCCATATGCACACCAGGCGGTTTCCATAAATTGCTCCCATAAATTACCCACCCATTTCCATACAGTCGCCCTAATCCGAGGCTCGTCGTTGCCCTCTCCACAAGTAGAAGAAGAAGAAGAAGAAGAGGAAGAAGAGGAAGAAGAAGATGAAGAGAGCGAGAGGTGATAAATTACTTTGGATTTTTTTTTTCAACTCTTTCCCTCCATTTTCCCAATTTCCTTCCCCACACCAACAGCACCACCTTTGGTCGGAGTAATGAGGAGAGTGTCCGAGGTCATTGTAATGCCAGCTTTTTAAGCTGCCGGGTAATTGGTTACAATGTCAATGCAACAACCCGTGCTCCCTCGCTCTCACCTCTTCTTTGAACCTTTATCTTATGGAGGACCATTGAAAAGTCGTTCCAGTTTGTTGATTTTTCTAGCTCTCGCTCTGCCTATGGAGGACATGGTCCTATGGTGATTTGGTTAATGAGACTAAAAGGTTCTAAACACCTCTTTAAAACAGTTGGCTCAATGGAATTCTCTTGGCGTTGGACAATTTATCCTACCCCGTTCCAGCCGGCCCCACCATTATTGTGTGGAAGGCTGAGAAACCAGCGGTTTTTTCTCACTCTTATTTAGTTAGTGGAAATGAAAGGCGAGGCCTGGGAATACGGCATAGCCGTCAGTCCGCGGTCTTTGAGAACCAGTTCCTTATTCGCTCACACAGTCGTATCACGTTCCTCATTTTAAGAATTGGATCAAGTGCCGTGGAAAATCTCGTCTACTTATAAGTCCCCGATGGACGGTTACGGACCACTCACGCACACAGGCACAGTCGTCATAATTACAGACCCGCAGTCATAAATCCTGATAAACCTGTTATTTCAATGGGCTCCCCGTTCCGCTCCTGGAACGGGTTGGCCTATACAATAATAAATGCATTTAATTTACATGACTTCACATGTCATAGATGTGTGTGTGTGTGTGTGTTTGTGTGTGACCATGGCTAACAGAGCCGCATTATGACTGCTCTTAAGTATGCTTTGAAAGTGTGACTTTGATTACTCAAGTGCCCCCACCAAGAAATGCTCCACGGCTGGAAATTCTCATGCAGCAGTACATTAAGTGGCGTGATATTTAGGCCGGAAAACACTCCCCGATTGACACGTAGGTCGTCGGGAGAGAGCTCTCAGTACCACTCGATTATTGTAAAATGAGCCACATAGTGACCGTGACGGACTATGTGGATACGAGATAATGAATTCAAAGAGGGACTTGTTTTTAGCTCCCATTCTCTCATTACATTCATTAAGGGGTCATTACAATGAGGCCCGTTGAGATATAGCATGGGGGGAAATTAAATTGAGGGACTTGAAGTGATTTCTTTTGTTCCGAAAAATCCGGGCCCTCCGTATCAGATTACACTGTCCCAGTGGACAGTGAAGAGTCGTAGATAAAATCCGGCTTCCGAGCTGATTCTGTGTAGTCGCTTCTCATGTGCCACGTTTGAATCGCACACATAGGCTTGTGTTCAGCCGGTGGATTAGACATGGCAGACGGGCTGGGATGAGCAGTTATTATCCTTGCCGACGGGGCATTAGTATTTGAAAAGATTGGGAAAATTCCAATTTACCGTAAGTATAAGGCGTCTGACAAGATTCTGGTGCAGGGATGTTGATAGCGTGTACATGAATGAGGTGAGTCAACCTCTGATATGAGGGCATATACGGGGAAGGGGTAACTACTACTTGCTCACTTTGGCTCTGGCGTGACTATATGCGGGACAGGGAAAATCTCAGGTGGATAAGTGACGGCATTAGGCACTTCGTTGAAATTATATCCCAGGGAAACGGGAGGAAAAAAGGCTATAAAATCCAATCAGCCGACCCATAGACCTTCATTTTATTCCGTGGATACAGGCACAGACCAACAGCCAGACACATGCAGACCCATACCCACACGGACAGACGCACACACAAACAACAGATACTCACACACGCACACATATTACCCTATACTGACCAACCATGTTGACGGTGATGACGATGTTTGGAGTTTGCCACTAATGGAAGTTGGTGGCGGGGCTGGTGGTAGTTCTCTCCTTCTATAAAGGAATGCCGGCAGGGCCATGTTTCTTATCACGAGCGTGTTTCATTTCAATATCATTTCCCCACGCAATTGCTCATTGTTATTTTTCAATATTTCCTAATATCCGAATGACGCTATAAATCTCATCCAATCAACCCGCCCTCCACCCTTGCCTCCTCCAAAAATCTCGGCCGCCCTTCATTAATAAATGAGGACGGCGGAGAGTGCGAGACGCCCTTAACCTTCCCTATGGAATCCACTGTGGATCATTATTAACACACGTTCAAGTGTGAGCCCTGATTGAATCATCCCTGTCAATCAAGGAGCACGGCCTTACTTGCCGACACATGAGCAAGAGAACCCCCAACTGGGCTGAGATGTGAGGGAACATATGGAACTTCACCTAACTGGATTTTTATTACAGCTTCTTCTCTTTTTACCGATAGATTCTTCAGCCTACGGTGACCGTTAGTTTGCCCAGTATCCCTTCCAGGGTTGGTAGCCTAGCCACACCATAAAAAGTAGCCCTCATCCACCTGAACAGTTACGCGCACTCTGGAGGGAGTAATTATCTTCTGGAAATAGATGGCTTTGGCCGCAGGTTAAAAATGTCATCTGCAGGATGACAATGACGACTTATTTTTTTTTGTCTCTTGACCCATTTCCAAGACTCAATAGAGATCACATCTCAGGTAAAGACCCAAAGAGTTTTCCCTTATCTGTATCCCCGAGAGAGGCTCGGTGCTGGACGGTATGGAAGGCTACAGGAATAGTTCCCACGTTATCCTTTAGAATTCCAGTTACACAGAATACACAGTTCTACGGCTCTCCCCCATTGTCAAATTTATTGATGACCCCAAAAGTGCCATAGAAAGTGGAACATGTAAGGGAGTAATCTTCCCGTTAAAAGTAATGCCAATGGATAGTGATGATGACGATTAGGACTGGTAGAGTTTGGACAAAGGCTTGGGACTAGGCCAGGGCTGCTGGGTTATGTCAACCGTCGTTAGCCCATTGACATTGCCATTTGTAGCTTAGTTTCCTTCCAGACGTGATCATGGCTACTCCGACTAATTTTCCACTGTTTCAAGTCATATTTTTCTACCGAACTGTGAGTGAGAGTTTAGTATGGGCTTTCCGTGGTGATAATCGACTTTGAAGATGTCTTCAGAACTGCACCAATCCAGTGTGGGAGAAGGCATAATTTGGGTGTGTATATTGATTCTTACGGATTATATCAATTATTCATGGTGATGTGAGGACAGCTATAATATAGTAGATGGGGAAAAAGACGGATCCCCATTTATGACGCCGTACACTGAAATATTTGAAAAGTGTGTACATGTGCATACGTGTTTGCCTCCGCTTGGGACTTAAGTGTGGCGGCGGATTATGTGTGAGGGGAAACTGTGGAAAGACAGAGATAAACAGAGAGTGTTGGGAAGGATCTAAATCATCACTTGCATTGTTATAGCGTAGGAGATGGGACCGTATACAGGAGCAAATGGGTAATTGAGGCCAGTGTTATTGCACGAGGTAATCGTTGACAGCAAGTCCCGTCTAACTTTTCTACGTACGTCATCAGATCCTGTGTGCATGTGTGTGGGTGTGCGGAAGTTGGTGGCTGCGGCTCCAGTGGGTACTTCCAGTGTTGGAACCTAGGCGGCGGCGGTGGCGGCTGTGTGTATGTGTTTAGCACTCGAAAACTGTTTACTGTTTCTTATTCTCAGGAATAATTTCCGTGTGCTGAAGTGTAATGATAGCGACTTATAGGAGGCGCACGTTGACGGTCCGACCGCTCCAGCATCCCCACAAAACATCCTACACACGTTATGATCTCATAGCCTCCTCTTAAAATGACAGTCCTCCAAACACTTATGGTTTCTCCCAATGAGCCCCGTTGTATTCCACTGACTGCAGATGTACATACCTCTTTAGTCTCACGCCCGCGTGTTGAGCGTTGGAGCGGGAGACAGTAAATAGTATAGTGTATGGATATGCATGTACATGGGCGGGTGTGTTGTAGTATGATGGTTGTTGGTGGGTACCTACTACGCTACGGTGGGAACGTATGTGTTTTCATGATTCCGTAAATGTTGAGTGGCGTTTGAGTTTTATTTTATTTTCCCTCATCTCGGGCTTAACAATAGTACAAGTGGCTCAGTTGTTATAGGAGTAGGCGCGGTAGCATATAGACTTACGCACACACGTTGGCCCGATCCTATCCCTATGTGAGAGTTTATGTGCGTGCATGTGACTGCCAGCCCGTACATATATACTACTAGAACTACCACTCAGCACATTGCGGTAGCTTTACTACGGCGTGAGCCGTATAGTAGCCGTTGTTTCTTTCTTTAGTGTCAAGCTTGGAACATTTAAGGGGCTATGATGGGAACTGGACGACGTTTGAAATTATTATTTCCTTGTAAAAGATACACTGAGTACTCATTAAGATAACACTTTGGAGGATTAAAAAAGCATTTGTCATTCATGTGTGGAGGGGATATGCCACATAGGTTTGTCCGCTTCCGAAAAGAATTGGAGGGTGGCCGGAGGCGTCTTTGCTGACATCACGTATGGTTGTTTCATGTGAAGGGAAAAGTAAAGAGTACGGCCTTAGCTCATTTTCCCAACTGTTTGCAGAGCAGTCCGGTCCCCAAGTCGTCACTATCTATGATAATGTGAGCCACCCAGAAGGGAATCTCAAGTCCGGGATTTGGACAGTGTTGCTCAGATTTTATAAAATGATCAGATTCAAACGTCTATAGTCAGTAGTCAGTTGGATTTTCTTTTTCAAATCAACTTGTGCGGCGGTCAAACTTCAAGTGTGAAACTTTTAGTAGGCTCGTGGTTCAGGCACACCATCCCTCCTTCGGCAGGCACCCCAGCAACTAAAGCAGATTTATATTTGCGTGCCTTTTGTTCTAAATCAATAGCCCCTATTCGTTTCCCACGTCCACAGCCATTGTTCCCATGGATAAGGGGGAAATGTAGTGACCGTGCTGTTCGGACTGAGTGGGACATAGGCTGCATACCCGGTACACTGCCACAATGACTGGTGGCGCCTTTAATGTACTGAACAGCCCCGCACTCCACTGTGGTGAATTTTCCTCCAAGTACTATCAGTTCCGGCTACAAGGATTTTGGCACGGATAGTATCTTATGCACTCACCCCGCTCACACGCTCTGGGAGTGGCCCTCCATTCTCAGACTCCCATTATGAATGTGGAGGGGTATAAATTATGACATGCTTACGTACACCAGTCCTCCGTCACCACATCCACCCCGCCGGCCCGCCCGTCATTATTATTATTATATATATTATATTGACTAGCGTCTGAAATCGATTACATGTATGAAAAGCGTGCGTTGATCAGTGACTACTTCACACTCGTCCCTCCCTATGGCTTCCCCCACGAACGTCACGGTGGTCACGGCTTCCCCATTGTTCTCTGACAACCCCGCTGTGCCAACATTCTCGTTTATGACTGAGAGTAGGGGGGATGGTATAGGTGGGATGAGCATGGGAGTATGGGATGAGGATATGAACAAACATATATTCATTTTGTCGGAACATAATTGAAATGTCTACTGGTGAACCAATACATGGCTTTGCCCAATGGACAAACAATTAGCTATGA
Source organism: Pseudobourletiella spinata (assembly GCA_009870155.1). NCBI lineage: Eukaryota > Metazoa > Arthropoda > Collembola > Symphypleona > Bourletiellidae > Pseudobourletiella > Pseudobourletiella spinata. The sequence goes on along the minus strand of WJFA01002274.1, from coordinate 2,328 downwards.
GGGGATTGTACAAAGGGCGATAGGAAGTTGAGTGGAGTGGGGTGATCGTATGAAGAATGTATTATTTAAAATTCTGAATCTCTGAGTAGGACTTCCGGCCTCTTTGAGAATATTCACAAGTTGAGGGGTGGATGCCATAATAAATTCATTGCCTGGGCGCGTGCAGTTCATCCGACCGTTGCGAAGTCATATCTTTTCATGTAAACCGTTTGTGAGGGAGTATGCTTGTGAGTGCGTGGCAAGGTGAATCCAGGCATTTCATATGCGGGTCTATATATGACTGGGTGATGGAGTTACGAGTGTTGTATGAGGGCCCTTTGAAGGGCTTACGTAGTCGTACATCGGAGAATCGAGTTTGATTTTGATAGGAGCTATACAGTAAATGGCAGGATAGGTCGTAGTGAATTGAAAAAGATGAAATGTTTAATAGTCGGAACGAGGGCTAGTGTACGTGTATGTTCGCCCGGGATGGAGACGATAGTGAAAAGGTTGAACGGTTCTATAAATTCTATTTTATTTTATAGGATTTATGTGGGTAATGGAGCCGAGTCGTTTCCTCCTCTCTACATTCTTTATAGTTGATGGTCTTTGCTGGAGGTGCATTAAGTTTTTCCCTTGCCTTTCGCCTTCGACATGGAAGACGCGGGAGGGACGGAGAGGGAGAGAAAGCAAGCGAGAGTTTCAGCTTTTAATTTATGAGGAAAATTTTTGCAAAAAAGGAAGTTGGCTCCAATGCAGTGGTGGGATGCATGGAAGACGCTCCCTTATACATACACTATTAAGCGAAGGGGCAAAGTGTGGCCGTTTTTCTCTCGAGGGAATGAATGTCATCGCTTCTTTGCCTCTCTCCTCCTCCCTCCCTTTCTGCTCCCGCTCCCTGTGAAGTCTGAGTTGAGAAGGAGAACGACGACGACGACAACGGGAATACCCGGATCCGGGAGGGGGTCATAAGAAGAGATAAGGAGAATTTATTGTAACAAAAAATGCAAGACAGTTGAGACGGCACCAGGGGAAGAATATTTCCCTGCATGTACATAACCGGATCTAAGGTTCATGTAGAAGGGCATTAGAAGCTAGCCTGACTGAGGGGAAAGTGTCTGTTTGTATAAGTAGAAAACCAGCGGGTGCCAGAGAGAGAGAGGAACATTTGAAGAAGCGAAGAAAAATCTACTAATTCCTTCCACAGATTTTCTTCTGCCCTGCTGATGTCGGGTGCCTTCCCCTCGCTTCTGAAACTGCTTTTCCTTACACACTCCAACTACATGCCACCATACCGGCTGCACTATGTCTTCTTACAAAGGAGTGGAAAAGAGTTGAAGTTGCAAAAATAAATTTAAGCTCTATGTGACGTGGAATGAGAAAAGTCGCTCGGCCTCACTAAATTTTTGGTGTGAAAAAATTCCCATAATCATTTTTCATGCCTCACAACGCGCTCCTCTTCTTCTTGCCTGCAAGCCTACATCGTGTTAGGTGCAACCAACAGTTCTATGTCGCATACCGTTAGTGGTGTCAGCGTGGAGCGATAGAAGCTTCCAATGCTGGAATGAAATCAGAAAATTGGGGCTTCTTAAATTAGATACTCAAAATTCAAAAAATCGAAGTGAAAACCCATTTTTAAATTCCTTTATATTTTTAAATTGTGTCATAATTTGAAAAAGTGACGATAATGAGAAAATTAGGAAGTAATATGTAATCTAAATCTTAGCTTTGATGGGCTCCTTAGCTTTACACAACACGCCTTAATCTAAACCTCAAACTGGTAAGGTTATTTACATTCAAGTATACAAGAGAATACTTAATGGTTGTTTTTGCGGTATTACCATAGCATCTAATAATGCATTATGTCAAGCTCTCTTACATGGGGACATTGTCAGGTGTCCGCGGCTCGGCCAGTGTCAATACCTAGTGCAGTGCAGATCCATAAAAATTACCTCTACCAAAGCAGTAGGTGGGTAAAATGACGTTTGATACTTCTAGCAGGTCACAAACTGTTATATTTGGGTGGAAACCATTACATTAATTGATAATTGACTTATTAATCTTGATTAATGATTCCAACCAATCTTAGATAAATCAAATCAATTCACTTAATTTCAATCAAATGTATTGACTTGTTTCATATTAACAACTTCAAATTAAAATAAATCCAAACACATAAATGACAACTAACTAATCCACAATTTTAATTATTCAGATTTAATTACCCAATTCAATTGAATCCAATTATAGTTTTTTAACTAATTAATCCAAACTTAATTAAATACGATAAGCAATTAATTTTAACCTAGTCTACTCTTAGAGCAATCCACTTAATTCTTGTAACCCATC
>WJFA01002273.1:0-16666 GCA_009870155.1 Pseudobourletiella spinata | reverse complement strand
AAAGACTTAATGTAAAAGGACATCACAGATCCCACCTTTGAAATCTTATGGTGGAAAATCAAGAGACGAGCACACATCATATGTAACTCATTCATTGCGCAATCCTGCGGTGGTGCCATTCGAACACGAATTTTCAGATGATAAAAAGACTCGGCTATTGTCTGAGCATGACATGTTTTCGCGGACGGTTCTTTTATTTCTATTTTTTTGAATTCTTCGGGAGCCCCTCATGGGGATTATTATCACGGAACATAGATCACAGGACAAGGTAACCGCATGACTCAATATTACAACTGATCAGCTGAGCATAAATAACGTGCACACATACAACTATTCAAATGTCATTCCCTGGACTTAGAAGGAATCTGGAGCTCTCCACGCTATCAGGTTGCCTCAATCCACCGAACAAGCGTGGGAATAGGAGGCTCAACGTATTTCTCACGCTGTGAACCATTCGGCCGATACGACTCGGTCCCTTGGTGGGGGTCAGGATGGGTCGCGGAGGCATGGTGGGGGCGGTGAAGTTCCCATCCGTACCATTGCTAGCTCTCAGAGCACTGGCATACATTTCCTGCTCCCGCTTCAACTGCTCAGCTTGCAATTCCAACTGGCGGCGCTCCTCACGGCGCATCTGAGAGCGGGTGAGGCGGGACCAGCAGGTGGGATTATTCATGAAGGTCATCATGCAGGACCCTAGGCGGGTGAGAAAACCAATGGTCCTCTTGGCACGGTGATGCTCCTCAACAGGGCTGACCGCGAGCTTGTCCAGGGCTGATTCCAGCTCCCTAAGCTCGTGATCAATCAGGTCCTCCACATCGAGATTCGATTCCGTTTCACCTGTCGTCAGTGCCACGGGTGGGATCACCTCCGTAGCTGGCTCATCCGCATTGAGCGAGTAGGTCTTTTCCAGCTCGTCGGGGTACTCAGTTTTCAACTGAAAATCGTAAGTTAGACATTTATAATTTTCAATTCAGGCACACAAGGCAGTTCTATCGGAACTCAAGAAAATTCAAGCACTTTTATTTATGTGAGATAATTTGTTAAAATTTGAAAAAGGTTTGTGAAAATTAAAAAAAACATTAATGAAAATTTTGAAAGCAAAAATGTTAAAAACGCTGGGCTATCAACTGGTATTTTGAGCTAAATGCTCGAGACTTACTCCGATGGTCTTGGACTGCGAAAGCACAGCGCATGATAGGAACGCCAGTGCTGCCACACACACAGATTTGGTAAACATGATGAACCCGCTGAACAGCTGACTGGAGTGATTTTCTTTGGTTAATTTCACAGGTCACTAGGTTCTCCTGGCAGCTCTCGCATAAGACTGAGTGCCCACTACTGGATCCCACCATCTTTTATAATTCAGCCAAGGTTCACCCACAATAATTATGTACAGAGTTAAACAAGTTATTTCAGCCTGCCCTACCCACTCGTCAGTATATAGTTTAATACCGCCACGAAGTGGTCACTTGACTGCGCACGGGCCCGCCGAGAGTTTATTACGACCGCCTCGCGGACCTTCTTCCCCACAGTAATCTTTGGTGAAAATCCAACTCTTCATCATGTGGCGATAATAAAAAAAACGTGGAAAAGAAACTTGAGCTTTTCTCACAAATTGTCAGCACTGTGTGTATAGCTCCTCGTGGCGACCCCTCATCCCACACAACAGTGAAGAAAACCTGACCGGAAACCTTGGACGAGGCCCTGTATTTAGACGAGATGAGCGTGATGAGTCATCATCATCATCTTCATGTAATCACACACACGCGTCCAGAGTGAACGCATATCCCGGGAGCGCACTCACGTTCTCACGCTGCGGTGAATCATTCCTGGATCATTGTGTTGTCAGGCCCGCCGAAAACTTTTGCATGGACATAATTGACCTTTATAGAGCCGAAATAAAAAAATAGTCGAGTTGAGAGCTAACGCAATACTATGCATGGTGGTTTCCTTGTGAGAGGCTTTTAGCTCCCATTGCCATCGCATGTCCCATCTATTTCTTGTTGCACTTGAAACATTCAAATTGCGCTTGGAAGACTATTTGATTGTATTCACGCGCGAGGTGAGCCAGTTGACAAGCGATATATGAAGCTTGTTATGTGCTAAAAGAAATGCTGACTACATCACATGGCCAGCAGTGGCAGCATATCTTACAGATCAGTGACCACCGTGTAAAAACTTCCCAACAAGTAGTTTTGTTCGTTGAGGAGGTCCGGATGTTGAGTTATTTTACTCTCGATTTTAATGTAATTACTAACTTACCCTGAAAATTGCGAGGAACCCTGGCTGATCGAGTGATTTTCAGTTTGGAGCAGAAGTTTGCAAAATCTCTTAGTTCTGGTTGGCCTCTGTTATGGGCTGATTATTTGGAGTTTGGAGTACATACTCATTGAAGTGCCAAGAAGAATGTGCGTAGCTGGTCAGTTCAGGCGCAACAATAAGCTTTATCTACTATCGAGCATTGAACATGCAAACTTGTCAACAAAGTTTTGTAATCTTTTGACCTGTCCTCGTGGCCGAGAAAGTAAAAGTAATTGAAAACTCAATAAAATACATCGAATTCCCTTCAGAGAACCCTGCTGGTGTACTGAAGTGGACTCAATAATATTACTTTTAATCTTGTATCTTTTCTGAACTTGACAGAGTCATCAAAGGTTGTTGGCTCCTATGTAGCTGCCTTCAGTTGCATAGAAGGCTCGTCGTATAAAATTGGTTATGTGCTTCTGTATTTTTGCACGCAAGAATAAATTGGGTTTGCCACACCATGTGTAATCGCATTAAGAATCTCAAGAAGAAGTCAAAAACTTGTCTGGCAGGAGGTTGTGTGGGCAAGAATACATGAAGCCTTCCAGGGCAAGTGAGCGAGTGGAGGTGGAGGGAAGATACATTCGGACAGCTGAGAGAGAGACTGGAGATATAACACGCACTGACCATAGACGACTAGATTTAATTACCAAATGACGTAATTTAACCGGATACCAGAAAAAACAATTCCCAGTCCCATGGCAAGCTTATCATCTTAACATATTTGAGCCAATCACACACCTGGAGCCTTCGTTTTCCTCGCATTGCAGTGGTAATGTTCTGCGAATAGAACTTCTGCTCGCTGTCGGCGTTCAGCGCGTGAAAATGGCTGTGAATACGCAGGAGATTTTCACAGGCCGCAACCATGGGTATTGTTGCAAAACTGCCAATGCATGATGATGCCCCGTGGATCAATGTTCTAAAGTTCGCTTTGGCTATTTAGACAACTTCAACGCCCTGTTTTTAAGAAAATCCGCGATCATTATCAGTGCGGGAAGAGCAAAAAGTGAAATGTGAAGCGACGGATTACAGGATGTGATATAAGTCGTACATATGTAGATACACACAAAGCACAAATACTACACGCATAAAGAAAATGAGCCATTAATACGAGCATCGCACTGTAACGGCAACAATTATAATAATCAATACGTCAATTATATGTACAAAGGGCTAGTTAACCCTAGTATTTACTCAAAAAATTCGTTCCGTCCCATTAACTTTACTCTTTATTCTTCACAGGCTATGAGCCACGGTTGGTCCACGAAGTAAATATGCAGTGTTGCGGCTCCTATCCGGTCGTTCATAGCTGTGAGACAAGGCGGAGTGGGGTTAATGATAGCCTGGAAAATGAATGACAAAAGTCATGTAACCCGACGTGCGAATGTAAATTTGAGTGAAAAATTACTACCGATTCAACCATGTAATTTTGAACCGGGTAAAATCCGTCGCTAATACATTCCTGTATCCACATTATCTGGTGGCTCATAGGTGGGAGTTTAAGCGCTAATTTGATGGATGATGTAGGCTTACCCCAATGACTGCGTTTGGTGGGCTTTCATAACGAGGCAGGCTGACTGCTCCTGGGATTGTGAAGCCGAAGCCGAGCATCTCATCGTTCGTTTGGTTGTACAGGACAAAAGTTGGTCGGATTTCGTTGCAACTGTGTTCCTCATACCTATCCGTCTGCCAGAAATTGTGGTTGCCTATTTATACGTTGATGCATATAATAGCGTAGGGTACTGTTGTCAATTTATCTGAATTTCCATATGTCAGAGTTATAATTTACCCATGGCACGCCAGCAGTTGTTCTTGGACCATCCTTTTGTGAGGGCCTCTGCGCGATCCTTGGAAACTTCGATCAAGAAATTAGCCGATGGCCCGTTCTGGAACCATAGGCCGGTTCCGGTGCCATTTTGAATTAAATCGGCCTCAGTTCGACCTTCTGTGCAAATCTTAACTGGAAGGTGAAACGAATGTTTGAAATGGAATTTTTTCAATGGTTTTCCCAGTTTACATGTTTGTTTTTCTTACAGGGATTCATGAAATACGCCGTGAGAACGAAGAAGGGTTGGCCACCAATGCTTATGTTTTGGAACATGGGCACTCGTTCAAATCGAAACGTATTGTTGGGTTGGATTATATCTGCATGTGGTATCTGAATCATACAAGTAGGTCAAAGGATGATAATTGATTCTAAAAAACCGTGTGTCATTTATTGTAGACACATCGTTTGTTTGCTACCTGAGCTTGGATGCCAGCGATGACTCCATTTTTGTCGAAGATCAATGCAACGGAGGCATCATTTGGATCCACATATCTTACTCCTTTGAATGGACCACTGTCGCAGTTCTCCAGAGTTCCCTCGGCTACCCAACTAGCCGTCGTCGCCTCCTGTACTGTTCTGGCTAACTTCTGGAAGTGAATTGTGGGATCCGTTCCGGAAGTTACTATGGAACACGATTAAAAGCACCTTAGTGATGCCGATAAGGTTGTGGGGGACGAAAATAACTCATAAAGTAACTTACTTCGGAGATCACTCCAAAAAACCGCGGAAACGCCTGAAAAAAATCGTTGTTGTTTAGTGTTTTATGGTTTCGAAGACGTGGAACAGCAGTCCAAAAATTACTTTATTAATTAAAATTAATTAATTTTAATTAAACTTACAGGAGAGGCCAATAAGGCCCAGGATAACCGTCGATTCAACCAGTACTTTCATTCTAGATTCACGTGTGCTTTGAACTAACTCGCAACTTTGTGTGAATGTCGGTGATGCCAAAAATTTCTACTGATTGCATGCCGGCCGCATATTTTACTACCCGGCGTTATCACAGTTGTGATATGGAGTCTACAGTGAACCTCCGCACATTGGAGTTTAGTTGATGATTGCTATGATTGATGACTGATTATGATCATTTCTAGTGACAGTGATACACATGTCAGTCCGGTTGAACATTTCATCACTGGAATAGCCTTTTGTTATGCGTTGGCATACTGATGGATCATATGACAATAACCGAGAGCCTAATCTATTTGTTAGCTGTACCAAAGGGAAATCTCGAACGTGAAAAACCATTATTTTCGAAACAGTGTGGGAAACTGTGAACAATATGAACGTGACAAAAATTACCATAATTCCACTTCCTACCATAATTGGTCCCATCGATATTATCAGTTAAAATAGTACCATTTTGTGGAAGGGTTTATATTATTTCAGAATACCACAGTTTCGGTTTTCTTTAGCTGTAGTACAGTACTCCAAAATTGAAATGTCCTCCAAAATTTACCACAGAGAAAATTAGTGTCATTTAATTAGAATGGAACGCTCCGTATAATCCCACCTACGTTTTGCATTCTTTATTAGTTATGTGAAGACCATGCACCAAAAATCTGTCCCTTGGTTTGTATTTAGTAGGAATGAGTTCTAGTAACATTGGTTGAACAAGAACCTCCGGGCCAGCGAAATTAAAACGGTTAGTTCATCCTTTTCGATGTGGAGCTTTTATTACTTTATCGATACCTATATCTCCGTGACATGTTAATAACATATAACTTTGAAAATAAATGGAAATCAGAAATAAAAATAAATACGAAAAAGTAAGATTATCGCTCCTCCAGCTGCTTATCTCGAGCGACGACGGCTTCTTCAAAGTTGATTACGTAGTATGTAGCGCCTTTGTGACACTGGGCGACAACTTTTGCGGGCTTTAGAAAACAGAGAGGAAAAGATTATTGCCGTAAAAATTTGATACTGACACAGACTGCCGACAACGTAATTTTCGATACAACCCAACTTACAAAGCCTGAAGTTTCCAAGACACCTTCGACAATCCCTGCGTTGAAAGCAGCACAGTTTAAGTTTTTCTTGTGCTCCTTCGGCACAGAAATAAATTTGTTCACCAACGGCTCCTTCTCAATTATGTAGTACTGCTTCGGATCATCAACTGAATTCTCCAGCTTGTCCGCTTCTTTTCCAAATATTGTCTGTATTATGAAATCATATATCAATGAGACAAGCACAACACACGACACGACTCCACCTTTCTGGTACATTTTTGGGTGGCCAATTCACAATCAAAATTCCCTAAACTTGGTTTCAATAATGTCTGCCTTACCTTCCACACAGTCGTTCGAATGAAAAGGAGGACATGAAGCAACTTGACTTCCCGTTTGTAGTTTTTTTCACGCAATACGATAAGGTCAATCAACTTGAGTCCAACTTGTTTTCCCATGTCTGACAACCTACAAAGAAATAAAAGAAATTACGCGTATTTTTCAATGCACTCATTTAATCCATATAATCAAATACAGCATAATCGCAAGTAGCCACTGAACTTCTATTGTATTACGCGTAAAGTTTAACAAGAAATTATACTTTATAGTCGTACCTATTTTGCAGGTCAACTACATTGCTGCTGCGATTCTGACAATATTGAACTATTTCTGAAAACAATAGAGCGAAGCAGCTAAGGTGAATTTCCTGCTTCCCTTTGCTCAAAGACTTGTCCAAAATACTCGTCTTTGCTTTGGATTGATTCAACGTAATTATTGCCGATGATGACGCGTGAGGATCAACTTTATCGCTGTCGTAGTTAGGCATGATTAATGACTTTGCTAAACTCCGAGTGTACTATTTTAACTGACACTGAACTTAAACTGTAGTTAAAAATTGTGTGATAAATGAATAAAGCAAACTGTCAATCTATTTTCGTATGTTCAGTGGGAGGATGGCTAACAGGAGGGTGTAAAGTGGGGAAATCAAATGTATGGGATACCGCTTTTATATCACGTGTTGTGTGCCTCCACCAATGCCATCGCGTGTTGTAAATTAAGACTTGAAAATGAAAGAGACCATCGTTGTTCTCCGGTTGGTTTTCACTTCGAAGCATAAATGGGGTTTAGCTGAACGAAAGGCATTCATGTTTTCCTCCAGACATCTGCCTTAACCCCAAATTGTGTTTACGCCTGAAAAAGCAATAAATAAACCTGATAACAGGATATAGTTATCATGCAGCAATTATGAGAGCAAAGCTGGCTTCATCAGCAAACCTTCGTTTTCCACATGTTTCCTATAATGCGCCAGGATTTTCCACCAAACGCGCGGTTACATTGCTGGAGACGAACCGATGACCTTCGCAAACAAGTACCGCGCGACCGCTACCTTACACACTACACCATGCCAACGTAACGGAATTGATGAGTACTGTAAACAATCCATAATTCCTGAAGTTGGGTGAAGCAGCGTGAAGTCGCATATACGACGGCGGTCACAAGTCAAAAACACCACTTTCACCCATTTCCGCTAGGGACACAAGTTATCACGTTACCCGCTGTGTGACGTTACCCAGTGCGTCACCATTCTCGGTGCGTTATGTTGACCGCTAGGTCACGTTACCCAGTGCATCATGTTGACCGCTGGGTTACGTCCATATTGTGTGCCAACGTTAGTAACGATATCGATTAACGTTATTCCCATCTAAAATGACCACTTCGATATTCAATAACGGTATTTTCAAAACTGTTGATTATCCCATTAATGTCTAATGACGGTTTTTGTAGCACAAAAAATCAGCTCAGTGTATAAAATTATGGAGCGAAACATCGCTTCAATTATTTTTTACATGGGCCATGGGCTATACTCTGTAGAAAGGGGATTTGAAAATCATAGCAGTATAAAGGTGACGACACATAAAAAGTTCCAACGTTATAGTATAACTTGTTAGCAGGCCTCACAAAGCATCTTATTTCAAGTAATATGGGAAGGTGGTCACATGTCCGCGGCTAAAAGCATCGACACCGTCTAATCGGAACCCTGTGCTTAAAGTTGCCTGAGTAGCAGATGTGGAAATAACAAGGTCACATTTGACCCTGTTAGGTCAGAAATTTTGAGATCAATAGACGCATAGGTAGATATATACAAACAATTTTCGAACAACTTAGGTCCATATTGCGCTCACACAATGATAAGATATGGGTTTTTACACATTTCAGAATATTCATTCGAAATTCAAAGCTAGAAGAATCTGGAAATTTCATATTAAATTTTTCAGTGAGCACGTTAGTCCGCGCAGCCATTTCCCGAAAATTACAAGACTCTTTTGTAGATTCAACTCTGAGTTTTCGAACTACTACTCTCTGACACAGTATCTTAATGGGCAATGGCTAAGCTCTAACCGTCCATTTACGGCAACAACATAAATTCGAATAGCATCTAAACCGTTTGAAGTGAGTTATAGTTCATTAAGGAAAATTATAGAAAATACCGGTATTATCGGATAATAACGAATTGAATGGACTTTTATTGGAAAACACCGCATTAAATTGAAACTACACTACCGCATCGCTGACGATAACGGATTATTCGAATATGGTGGCTTTAGTCAACGGTTCAAATCATTCCGTTGGCACACACTGGTCACGTTACTCAGTGTGTCACTATGCCCGGTGCGTCACTTTACCCGGTGCATTACCATGCGCGGTGCGTGACAATGCCAGTTGCGTCACGTTTCCCGGTTTGTTACCATGCAGTCGCTATCAATTGGTGAAGATCCGGTTAAAAAATTCCAATCCTTTGGCGAAAAGGTCATATGCGTTGACCCTAAATAACCTGAACGATTTAAATACATTTTAATTGCTGATTGTTCCAAAGTTGTCCCCATCTACTGGCGAAGAAAAAAGTTTTGAAAAATCCAATCTTTTGGAGAAAAGGTCATATCCTATAACCTCAGATGAGCTGGAAGATTTTTTTCAACTTTAATAGTTTCGAGATCGAAAATGGCAACCACCTGCTGGTGAAGATAAGGCTGAATATTTCGTCTTCGTTAGGAAGTTTTCGTGTGTCTTCATGACGGACGGACTCAAAATCATGAATAAAAATTCATGTTAAATCATCTACGGTGTGTTAATAGATTTTAGTATGCTACATTGGCTATTAAAAATATGTTAAAACTCGTTAGGGCTTCTCAGTTTTGAATTAGGAGTGAATTTTGAAAAATGCATCAAGTAAAATATGACTTTCATGTCGTTATAAGAAGGTAAACTCCATTTGAATGGCTATCAAATACTACTATTTTAAAATAGAAAATTTCACAATGTTAGAGCAGAGTACCATAGTTTCGTCATATGTAACATAATGTGTTACATACACAACATGTTACCTACACCGTACAGAATTCTCGAAACTCATCGTTCTGTTGTTCCACTTCCATTCTCAAGTTATCCCATGCCATGAATGGGGAAAATAATCCAAGAGGATATTTGGGAATTATTTTAATCGCACTTGGACAATCTCGGACCCCGAACTCGAACCCAACAACGCGGACACGGACACCACTTCCGACTTCAACTTAATTGCACCACACCTGCAGCGAATGATGGATTTGTTTAATGAATAATGATGATGCGACGAACAGTGAAACTGTAACTGCATGAACATAATTACTAGAAATTGTGGAGCATTCAGTTACGTGAAAGGTTCTTCTCTTAATTAGCTCGTCAATCGAAAAATATCTGTATGAAGTGAACAAGTATAACATGCCTATCAAGTCGTACAAAGTTAATAATGGTGAAATTGCCTCTTTTAGTTGAGGGTTTCATTGGACCTTTCTATCGGTACTCCAGTTCTGAGATGTCTAGTACAAAGAGCCCTTCACTCTTACCATTACTTTTTAATAGCCGATTAATTTGTTTTTAAGTGCTCTATTATTTTTAATACAAGCTAAAATTAAACTTTTACGAAAAGGTGACATGGTTGTTAAATTTTGAAACATCTTTATCCAAATGAGCCATCCTGAACGAATGGGTTCATATTCCTTTCATAACAGTCTAAAACTCATCCAAGGTGCATCCTGAAAGCCAATACACACTAAGTAACTTAATCAGGTTCGGAGCAGAATGACACGACTACTCTAAAATCTAAAGAACTTTGTGACCAAACGATTCCTCTCGGTTGAGTTACTTTCGGAAAATGCCATTGCTAATTGGTACCACAGATATGGGGTATGATACGAATTTTTTCCAGATTTTTTCTCAGTAATTTCCAACCGATTTTCAAGATTACCCGGGGAAAAAGTATGGGAAAAATTCCCTATTTTACCCCACAAGTGGTACCAATGGTAATGTTCCCAAAGTAACTCACCGAGAGAAATTTTTCGGTCACAAAGTTTTTGAAATTTGAGAGCAGTCATGTCATTCTTGTCGAACCCTCATGAAGTTACTCACTATTCATTGTAAACGAATGCATCATTGCATTCTCTAGTCACACAACTATTACAGATTTCAAATTTCGCGCGTGTCCTTAATCCTTCCCAAAAATGACCATTGCACCATCTCTTCTGCGTCCGGCATTCTTTCTATTTAAGCTCGCAGATGTACTGAACGTCTTCACCCTCTCCGTCGACATGGAAACCAGATTGTTGAGCTACAAGCTTTCCACACGAGCTCAAGTTCTTCATGCAACGTGGTTCACATTAGCCTGTTGCAAGGGTGTGCACTACACATACGTCCTACTCCAGAAGCTGTTATTCAGCAGAGATGAACTGGCCGGCATGATTTTGATCATGCTGAAGTCCATTATGTGCTTTATGGCTACGTTCTGGGGTTATGAAATGTTCCACAGAGGGAAGGGAACTACGGTTGTGTTATTCAACTTCCTCAGACTCGCTGATGGGAGTTACAGTACTCCAAAAAGGATGCAAGAAGTTAAGGAAACTTCCCGTATGTTAACTCCACGCATTAATGAAACCGGAAAAGACCATGACGGCAGCAGAATCGACGAGAGAGGAATAGACATCTTGTTGCGTGACCTCTTTCGGCTCAACTTGCAGGAGTTTATGCTGGTGACAGCGCCACTGGTTTTTAGCATGTTCCCTCTTATCTTCTCGTTAATTATGTTGTTCTTCCCACAACTCGACGTTTTCATATGGAATCTCCTGAGGCCAGGGACAACCGTGGGTTTTGTACCTCTTGTGGTTTTCGAGATAATGGTGTCATCCTATCTAATATGTCAGGCCATTTTTATTATATTTTTTGGATTGGCCATACAAATTACGGCTTTCGCGGAAGTTGAGCGAACCACTGCATCCCTAAGGTATAAAAGGTGTTTTACGTGAAGTAGCCAAATTTAACGCAACTAATTATAATTTGTGGGATAAAACTATTACAGGGAAAAGTTAAACACTGCTGGTATTTCTGATAATACCGACATCGAGGATGCAATTAACATATTTTTCAAGTTTTACGTGGTTGTAAATCTTACGAACATCCTTTTCGGCAGAGTTCTGTTCACCTGCAAAGTGACAACCTTGGCTTGCTCAATATTGGGGACATTCTATGTCATCAGCCAAATCGGGTCAGGACCACCCGTTGTCCTTGTATTTTTTGGTTACCTCAGCGTACAATGTGTTACATTTCAGTTCATCTTGAACAAGAAAATGTCCAAGCTTCCCTTTCTTGAGGAGGATTTGAGGACGACCATTAACGCGGTAATGGCAAGTAATACGGTGAAGAATACGGACGACCGCGCAGGGTTCATGCTAATTCTCCGGACCAGAATCCAGGCAATCCCCCCGCTCGGTATTAATGATGGAGGATTCAGGAAAATAGATAGTTCGTCTACACTTGTTTTCATGGATTTCTATCTCAACCAAGTCATTTCGCTGCTTCTCATCTGAGTCTGAGGTCATAATTTTCTACCGTCACCCTCGTTTTCATGCACGAATGGCAGACAAACGGTTCTGTGACGTTTACTGCCAGATAGAAAACGTGCAAGTTTTTTCTTAGCCTTGTAAGAATTTCTAGGAGTCGAATTTGTTATGGTGCATATCATAATATTTTTGTGTAAACACTTTCAAATTCCTCTCCTGACACTGTCATAATTTTGAGTCTGCACTGAAAAACTCTGAGGAATTGAGACTTTATTGCTCAAAGAACAGATTCGTTCAGTGCATACAATTACTGAAAAGCTGGAGGGAATGAATGTGCTGAAATTGTTATTTGTGTGGTCAAAACTTGCTTTCAGCATTCAGTGATGATTGATGAGTTTTATTGATAGTTTTATTTTCGTACATAATTTCTCCCAGTTCTTGATCTGAGTCAATATGATTAGTGGATTTTGATTTCGTCATTCAAAGCACAGACTTGTGTAGAATGATTACAGCCTCGATGGGGTGCCACCAGCAACGACAAAATTTTCACCCGTGATATAAGATGCATCATCGGAGCACAGGAAAGAGACGATCCCACCAATTTCTTCTGGATTTCCTACTCGTCCCAAGGGAACATTTTCAATTGCTTTGTCGTGAATTTCTGGTGTTTCCGTGATCTGCAAGAAATTTAGACAAGTCGAGCAAGAGGTTATTCCAATGGCAACAAACGGAGAGGTGACGGAAATTGTGCTCAAACCATAATTCCAGTAACACTTTTAGGTAATGAACTGATCACTACCGGCAGAGTTTGTTATTCTACTGCAATTATTGATATTTTGTGAAAGCGTGAGAAAATCAAGTTCTCTGCCTCAGACTACATTTCATGGCAGTCCGTCACAACCGCCATCCGATCTCCCATCTCGCTGCACAGCAATTTCTCGCTCGCCCAAATTCTATAAGTACTGAGCAAGTGGAGGAATGAGGATACAACTCACAGTGCTGCTGAAGCGAGTTCTTATGATTCCAGGGCAGACACAGTTCACTCGAATATTATCCACCGCAAGATCCTGAGCCAGCACCTAAAGATCACACGCAGTAGTACAGCACATTTGTATCCGCCAGATCACCACTGTGTATTTCTTCACTTTTTTAAATATAAATATTTACCTTTGTTAAGCCCAAAAGGGCAGTTTTTGACACGCCATAGGCACCTAGAAGCTGATACACCAAACAAATATTTTTGTTCAATTAAACACTCCTCAAACAGATTTTCAGCTCAATCATGTAAAACTAAAAACTGCAGGACATTGCGGTTTCGTTTGTAAGAATTAATACATCTAACGTCGTAGCTGAGAAGGGTTTTCATACACTCATTGGCTGGAAACCAGCGATGGATGAAATGAAAATAATATTTCCCCCTTTACGCTCCACCAAATGAGGATGCACTTCTTGAGCCAGCAAGAACGAGGCTTTCACATTAACTTCAAAGATCTTGTCCCAAGATGACTCAGGGCACTACGTTGAAACAAAATATTTTTGGTAAACATAATGACAGCAGTTTTTCAGCAGTAATAATGAGCAGTTTCAACTGATCTCATTCATACCTGGATGACGGGTCCAAAATGAGGATTAACTGTGGACGAAAATAATAGTAATTTTTTTAAACCCTACAAGTTACCATATGATTTCATACGCTAGTTTGTATGCGGCGCAATTACCAGCGGCATTGGAAACCAAAATATCGACGCCTCCGAAATCAGACACGGTTTGACTGATGAGTTTGGTTCTGTCCTCCTTGTTTCCGACGTGGCAGACGATTCCTTTCAAGTCTGTCTGTGCCACTCCAGAATTGTAAATGTCTTTCAGAGCCTTCTGCACATTCTTCTCCTTCCGACTGCTGATCATCACTTTCGCCCCATCAGTTACCAACTTCTTGGCAATGGCAAGTCCAATCCTAGCAAAGTACAGGTGTGAGCATTAAATCACAGCGGATACGGATTCACTAGCTCGCTACCCGTAAACTGGAGAATTACCATAGAAACTTACCCGTCACTTGACGCGGTCACGATGGCAACTTTGCCTGATAGTTTTCCGTGGGAAGATGATGACATCGCTCGTGTTAATTTTACGAGAGGAAGCTGTTGAATTCTGAGGAAACGCATTGTCTACGTCTACAGTGTACGAAAAAATTGGAGAAAGTAAGTGTAAAAACAACAGCGAACCAACTGATGAGTTGTTATTGTGTGTGTAGTTTGACTATCTGTGTAGAAGCTGCTGATACCGAGGCACTCATCCCTATCATGAGCAATATCTCTGGTACCGAAAGTTGTCGCGTCTTGTGTTTGCATAATATAAATATGCTCTTTATTGGGTTAGACAGCATATACTCCATGGTTAAGAATAAACTATGGGAGTCAGTTGTCACTATCCAATAAACAAGTTTGGGCTCACCTTTAGACGTTGCGTACGATCATGCCAAAGGTCGTGCCTGAAGTGGACACCCTTCTGAGTTCAGTGCCACGTGTTATTCAGTGCGGCATTGAGTTTGAACAGCCAGTTTTTATGGACGCACGTGCATTTTCAATAGTCATATGCCGAGGCTCACTGCTATACGAGCTCGAGGGAAAATGTAGAAATTAGTGGAACTTTCTCAAGGTCCAACGGCTTGCAGACTGCTGCACGCATATATGCGTAAATCAAGGCCGTAGACATTTCAGAATATGCAAGATGTTGTACACCGCTCCGCAGTCAGTAGCAAAATTAAATTTACAAAATTTTCATTAAATCAACAAGTTGAGATTTATTTTCGAACAATTTGAACTACGAAAATAAATTGAACACTGTTCTTTTAAAGCTTCGGGGGTAAACTTCACCCACAGATATTCTCAGCGAGTCCTCATCGTCGTATTCCGTAAAGCAGAGGGAAATAAATTAACGCTCTCAATGACCAGCACTGAAATTGCATCCTGCCAGATATCAAAACTATAGCTTTGGCTTATCCGTCAATCTGCGGTCTAGATTTTCTACATCTCGTTTATAAGCATGAGGTACTAGTTCCATTAGCACAATGTCAGTTATCACAGCAGTCAATCCCCACAGATCAACACACTCATCTCCCATGAATTCCTCCAGATTCTTAAAGCAGGGAAGAATGAACCCGGCCCAATTTGTTGTATCCCAGTTATTCGGATTGCACAAATGTTCTAGGGGAACAGTAAACGCGAACTCTACTTCTCCGAGGTGAATATTCAGATGAGCAGCATCCACGCGATCCCTAATAAGCCCCAAAACAGGAGCTACGCGGACCAGGGACGTTGCTGTAGGAACAAAGGGCAGTGTTGCCCAAATTTCCACCTTGTCCCTACTGATTCCGAGCTCCTCTTCGGTTTCACGAAGAGCCGTCAGCACTAGGTCGTTATTGTCTTCCGGGTCCACCGCTCCTCCGGGAAAGGATATTTGTCCTTTGTGTTTCTTCATGTTCTTGGATCGAAGGTTGTACAGGAGAGCAGGGCGGCCGGTGGTGTCGTAGCATAGAGGGACAAGAACTGCAGCCTTCCTACTCACATTCTTGTTTACAAAATTTTCTATCCTGCTTGTGGACTCTTTATTCAGTAGACGGGCAACGGTGCGCTCTTTGTTGGCGGCGGAAAATACTTGGTCAAAGTTGAAGCTACTTCTTGAAGTACTCATGGTTGCTGATCTCGGAAGAAAAGGAGAACAAGGTCGCAATAGGTGGGCTGTGCTGGAGCGACAGACCAGCGTCACTATTACCATTTCACTGCTTCCCAGATCCTGCAAAAATCAAATTTCAGAATGAAATTCTGTCCTGATGATTTCAATTAAACTTCCGGTACAAATTTTCCAAATTACTTACCTTTTATCACACCTTAATGCGGGGACTGAGAGACCCTTCCAGAACAGTAGTATACGGATTCCAAATCTGGCTTAGATCATGGCAAACTTTATTTTTAATATTTAAATATCACCAGTAATATCGTTAAAATCACAGGAAAATTACAAAAATTAATGCTCCGTTCAACATGCAGCTCACTGAGCAAGAGCTCATATTTAAATACTTACTTCACACGGAGGAAAAAGCTCCAGCTGAAGCTCCGACACAGAGTACGCATGCATTATAAGTAAAAGCGGTTTCTTGCGAACTCTATGTTATTTTCCAATGGCTTGTTATCGAGCGGGAAAACTATATTTCGTGCAGGCAATGACGTCACGACTCATTTTTATTTTTGACGGCAGATACATTACTGATACTGATTACAGATTACAGCTTCGGTTTCTCACGCTATAAGAAACAACATTGTCACAATGAATTAACAAGTACAATTGTTCTTCCCGCATCATTTTTTGGTTTGCCCATTATCTGCTCCGGTGAGACTATCTCACACCATGAGTTCCAAGTCCAACGTGCTGTGCTGCATATGCAGTGACCCAGCCGACTTAAATTCTGAAAATGAAGATTTGCCGCAACAGCTAATTTTATTTTGGGAACTGATCGGCATCGATGAGAAACCTCGCAATCACAAAGTTTGCAAATCCTGCGCAGCTGAACTGGAAGAGCTGACAGCTACGAACGAGGCTTGGGCACAGCTGAAACATAATCTCATGAAATCTCAGGAAAAGTTGGCCAGCGTCGTTGCAGTAGGGTTGAAAAAGCGGAGGAAGGATAACATCCCTTTGTTGACAGTCCACGAAAAACTCGA